>VWZL01003859.1:1357403-1644180 GCA_013396915.1 Stercorarius parasiticus | reverse complement strand
TTTTTTTTTTTTTTAATCAAAGCAAAGCATTTAATAATGGCACATGCGAATGGTTGTATGCGGGGTGGTGAAAAAATGTGATTCAGTCTTTAAACAGTACACGTCACATGTTGTTTGAATCATCCAGTGCTCTGAGTTTGGCCAAGCCTCACATAAAAGATACTGCGTAAGATAAAGCTCATTCTGATTACTAAACAAAATAATTTCCTGTGTTCTTTCCACAAACAAAAACACGCTGAGCTATCACGTAGTGTTGAGCAGACTAAAAGATTCTTCAATTGCAGTCCAGATATTAAAAAATTTTCAGTATCTTTTTTTTTTTTTTCTCCCAAGGGGGGAGCTACTGTATAATATCACCACACATTTTATGCTGGCCAAAGCAGATTAACAGTTTAAGTCTAGCTCTTTGCCTCATGCACTTAAATCAGAGTAATTTGGTAGAGCTCCTAGGTTCTGTCTTTCCCAGTGGGTCCCTTAATAATTTGTTTCAATGCTTTGTAGTAATCTTGCAGATGGGTTTGGCTTCAGCCTTCAATCAGTATTTTATACTTCACCCAGGAGTCTCAGAGACAGAAAGTTAGATTAGGTTTGCTGCCAGAGAAAAAGATATAGATGAATGCCATTTTTAAAAGCTGGTGAATTGCTTCCGTGTCCACGAATAACTCTTACTAAGAAATTAGTTAAGCAATAAAACTAGACAGAAGCTAGAGAAGAATGGCCCATTGAACAGTAGCGTCATGAAGTATTGTATATTTGATCCACCTGCATTTATGTTTTAGGCCCTACTTACATAAGCATAAAGATACGTAAATTTACTGCCGTGAATAAGGTGATATCTCCAAGAAGATTAGATTTATAAGCAAAATTACCAAGAAGTACAAATAATTGCTATTTTTTGGTATCTGTTCCTTGCTGGAAGTTGGGTTTTGTTTTTTCTGCCATCCTTTTTTGAACTACAACATAAATCTGCTCTTCACTTACTGGATTCCTGCGTAGGCAATTAAACAGTAGCCCCTAAAGTGTAAGAGCTGAATGAGGGGTTAGGCATCGCAATACTTTATTAGTTCCTGTCCTAAATGTGTTTAAGAACTGCGCTTTCAGTTCCTTTGAGTGCTTATAGAGCCTAACCCTTGCTTAAGCATTGAGTTTTGGCTTTGTTTCTGCTTATCTGAATTTTTTAGACATGAATGCTTCCAATTCTGGCTTTGCTGCAGAGCTTTGGATGTTTTATCCAGCTCTTCATTTGATTTATTTTGGATTTTGTTTTTGCTCTTTGAGTGCAAGGTGTGGAATCTAGATGATTAAAATAAATGCAAACCCCGTAATCAATCTGATGCAAGTGGTTTGCCTTACGTTTGAAGCATACTTCTGCTGTCAGACACACCAGATCAACTCCTGTTGTCATAAGTAAGGATTTGCACATGTGTCTGAGAATGCAGCACAGCCCAGAAGCTCTTCCACATCTGTGGGTAAGGATGTAATTAAACATTGGAACCCGTACAGGAGCTGTTTGCGCTACGCAAATGATCCCAGCTAACTTCTATGTAACACTTTTCAGCTCTCGGTATTTCAGAGCTTGACTGTAACCGTTTCTCTACTAGAATGACTAAATCAGATCAAAGATTTGCTTGGTTAATTGGTGCAGCCATGGAGAGTAGATTAAAGATAATATTGATATAGCTGCAGCTATGATGAAAGGTTTGCAAAACATAGCTGCAAAAACCAAGCCTTGCTAATGAACTGGACGTTATCCCCTCATATTTTATTCTTGTGAGGTTTAACTATATTGGCTGCAAATTTTGTACTTCACTATTTGGGCGTAGTTCTCTCTTTGGCTATCAGAGCGGTCGTGTAGCAAGAATTAATCGTAGCACTGAGCTGCTTGAATTCACAGTCTAGTGTATAAGCACGTGCTGAAAGCAGAAATTCTTTACAGCTCTCTACCCATTAGCCCAGAAGTAGATAACCTTGTTGTTACAAGAATGGTGGCTTCCAGCAGAGGAGCAAAAAAAGCACATGAAAGTACTCTTCAGTTGCATCTGCATGAATCCTCAGAACTTAGTCTAAGACCTACACCAACAGAGTTGCTAGGATTTTTTGTTGTTCAAAAGAAGAATGAGAATTGATTCAGGATTTTATCCCACGTAGTTTCCCAAAAGAATCATTGTAGAAATAATTGGAGTATCCAAGCTATTACAAGCGAAAATTAAGGAGGCTCAGTGAAGCCTGTGCTAGAAGAAAACAGTGCTGCAAGTATCTCAAAATCTCTCTGTGATTATGATACAGTAGTCAACATTTTTAAAAACTTGCTGTTCTTCGGGAAGATTTTGTCATGCCTATTTTTAAATACTGTGGTCTGCAAAAGCAACTGTGGGATTCACGTGAGAATCTTTTAATTTAGAGAGGAAAAAGTCGGGATGGGAGTAACCTTCTAAATGCCCAGAGAGCAAGTTTTTTCTTTGGCCTCTCTGGTCTCACTGAATGTGATTGAAAGTTCCTGCACCGCTGGCCCCAGTGATGAATTGGCTGTCTCAAGCACTGACAGGTTTGGTTTATGGTATGGTTGGTCCTGCCCTGAGGGAGGAGAATCAGCTATATATACTGCCTTACGGTTACATCTTCTATCCTTCTGGGATGCTATTGTTGGGGGGTCACAAAAGCAATTTGGGGATTTTTCACAATGTCCCAATGTCTCCTCTCATACTTCATAGAAGGACTTGTGGGTTTCCCTCCCACTTGTATGTATCAGACAAGATAAGAGACCAGATTTCACACTACGCTGATCCTCTCCCAAATTTAATTTTTTTCAAGTATATTCTCATAATTTTTCTTAACCAGTCTTTTTTCACAGATCTTCCCAAATGCGTTTTTCTTCTTCCATCAAGCAAGGTTTTTGTTCTTACACTAGTAGGCTCTCTGATTTTGAATGTTCAGCAGAGGGCAGAATTTCCTACGTTATAAACACCTCGATGTCAAATGAATTTGTCACTAGAATGTTTATTTCAAATGTGCAATTTACAGTGTAACAGCGACTAGTGATAAAAAACCTATAAATTAGCATTATTAGTATATTACTTTTCCCCCCATGAAGTTGTAGATAAAATGTAGTGTCAGGAAATGTTAACACCATACTTCACAAGACTTGCATCTAATCTTGTTTAAAGAGAAATGGGTAAACATTTTGTTGATAAGATTATAGTAAATGTAACTTCCTGTACAGCTGAAAGAGCTAGTTTGAAACATCTAACATAAACTACAAGATCAAGGGCTCATGTATTTTCCATATGGGGAGAAGAAGGTAGAACTGCGCAGTTTGACTTCCCAGCATGTCCATCGAGAAAAGGTTTGTATCATGGCAAGAGATCATGCAAATAATCATGTGTGACGTCGGTTTTTAGTTCACAGGCAACATGTATGCAGCAATATGGCACGCTTTGTATGAATTAAGCTACCTACTGTTATGTGTATTGCATACAATTAGCATGCGTCCAGCAAATTTTTAAAATCTTCTGATACAAAATCTTTGTGCAAATAAAAGAGAATGTGCTAAATATTTCACCCTTTTTATGCCAGTATGAAGAGGGGAAGAAACGAAGAAAGCCCAACTACAGCAGTGTGGATCTTTCTGAGGTCGAGTGGGAAGACAGAGATGATGTGGTAAGTGATGTGTTTTCAAACCCTGTCAGAAGACATTGTTGCACCCCACTACTGTGCCTGGAAACTGGTTAAGTAGTCATTAGAGAGGCCATCTGACTGCTCTCAGGAAGGAAAGGACAATAGCCCCTTTCACTTCATTTAGAATTTTATAACTATTTTGTATTGATTCTTCCTTACATATGCATATACCATGGACACAGACTCCTTGTACCTTTGCTAAAACTCATCACCCTTGCATTCTCCATGCATCCCACTGTGTATTTTTGCTGGGTAGCAAGTATAGTGCTGGAGAAGGGGAGAGAATATCTCTGAAGGGCTGGCCCAGACAACTGCTGAAACTCAGAAATGAAGGAATGAGTTTGACTTCTCTCCGTGAGATCCCTCTTTCCTTAATGGGAGTAACGAGAGCTCTTTTCCTTAATGTACAAAATCAGAAAACATCAGATGAATAAACAAAATTGGATTCTTTGACCTCTGTTCAGAGCACAGATTCACTCCAAACTCCTAATTTCAGACATATGGGTAGCCGCAGAAGCATGCGTTCTCTGTCTATCAGCTGTTATGCACACAGTCCTTTCGTTAAACTCATTTTTCAGTGCTCCATCTACTCTGTAGTTCTCTCTTTATCTTATTCTTTCTTACCTTGCAGGCTTAGCCTTTTCTGCAGTACTGTGTCAAAAGCTTTCCTTATGTCCATGGCTTAACCTTTGCCTGGTCTTTCTGTTACTTCCTCAATAAATCTGATTTGTTAGGCATGATTCGTTTTGTGTGAATCTGTGCTGACTGTCCTTAATTAAATCGTAACTTTCCAGGTGTTCCCCTTTCTGTCCTGTAATTTAGTTTTTCCCATAAGTTCCCTACTGCCAAAGTCAGGACTGCATGTCTGTCTTTTTCATAGATGTCTCCTCGATCCCTTCTCAAATGTCAGCACTGTGTTACCTTCTCTCAAGTCCTTCATACCTCTGCTTTTCCAGAGAGGTTTTGAATATATCCACTGAAGGTTCCCATATTTACTTTGTCATGTCCTTCCGAAATCTGGGATGGATCACGTACAACTGCCCCTGGAGTCTTGTCAGTCTTCAGATGTACTAATTTCTTGATCCCTGTTCTGACATAAGTCTATATTTTCTTTCTCCCTTAAAAAATATATATCTTGCATTTCTCCCTCTCTCCACCCGCTTTGTGACCAGTGAAACAGTTCATTTAAGTTTTAAGCAATGTCTGTCTCATCAGGTGATAGATTGTCCTCGGCCTCTCCTAGGAGGCCATCTTACCTTCCTATTTAATGTTTTCTGTTGGAGTGTACACTCAAACTTTTTTTCACATTTCTTGTATAGCTTTGTGCAGTTTCTATGCCTACTCTGTTTAAGGCTTCCTCATTAGATTTTCGTATACTGTAGCAGCCTTCTGCGATCTTGGCAATCACATTGACTTCCTATTTTATACCTTGCCTTTTATCTTTGATCACATATTACTCAACCAGTTCCTCTGCAGATGACCCTTTAAATTTTCCTTTCTCCTTTCAAATGTTACTGCTGTAGTTAAGTACAGCTTTTAAACCTTCATGAATTTTTTTTCTTATTATTTCTCTTCAGTTTGTGTTGGGTTTTTTCCCCCCTTTTTATTTCTTCCAATACTTTTCTCTGCTTCATTTTTACACTTTTAATCCCTTATTTTTAATCCTATCTTAGTTAGAAATACAGTGGTTCAGTTAATGTAACATTGAACTATTTCTGTGATATTGAAAATTAAGTTTTATTGATAACTGAGATTATATCTGAATACACGTGAAAGCAAAAAGTTCTTCAGCTTCAGCTCTAAGTATTTCCTTTGTTTGAGACCCCTAAGTTGTCACTTCTTTCTGAAAATTTCTAGCAAAAATCGAGTTTTGTCTATCCGTAGGCTGCAAGAAGTTTTATTTCACATTTTGATGAAAGATACGTACATAAATTTTATGTTTCCTTTCACCAAAAAAAAAAGTTTGTTAAAAAGTATTTTTTAATTGTAACATAGAAGCAAGCAGTTTCATTGTTCCAGTTGTTTCATCTTTTGAAGGAGAAAAGAAGTTAAGCTACATTACAAATAGACTAAATTGGGCATTACATTTGTAGAAGCGATCCAGGTCCATTGCCCAATATGTATGAGTAAAAAAAATAGATAATTCATAAGCAAAATTAATTTTGATAAATATTTAACACATAATAAAAACCCCCTAGATATTCTGTTGTAGCTTTGGAGCAGCAGTAAGCACAATTTTCTGTACTCATGTATAATACAGGTGTGTCGTGGTGACTGCTTTGAGTGATCCCCATCTGTCAATGCCCATAATGCATTAGCGCGTGCCTGAATAAGCAGGCATTCTTTGATAAATAATCCCCCAATAGATAGGTTTTGTAAACCAGCCTACACATCTACTGTTTGATAATTAGTGACCAACGGTTTTCTGAAAAACCAGCAGGTTAAATATTGTGAAAAAATGTATTAACATTCCAAACGTTGGCCTAATACTTCAGCAGTGCCACACACAAGTGGAGACCTTTGTGCAAATATCTAAATAGGAAAAAACGCAATGTCAAACAAATAATATTTTTACAGGTATTTTTAAGAGTAAGCCTGGAATGTCATTACAAGTTTTTTTGTGTTTGTGTGAAATACTACGTAGGTCATGTACGTGTGCATACCGTGTTACTACAACCTTCAGAGGAGATGATGGCCAGAAATACTAATGGAAGAATAAAAGAGAAAGAGATGTGATAGAAAGTAATATTGGAGCCACGGGAAGAGTCACTATAAGCATTACAGCTAGAATGGGAATGAAATTTGAAGGAAGTTATGGAGTTCATTGTAATAAAATCCAACTCTCTATTCAACTTTTATGATGTAAGGATACCAATGAGTGTCCAAAAAGCGTATGTTACTTTGTTGATCTTTTGTAATAGGCAGTTCCTTAATATTGTTAATTTTGAGTGAAAATGGTAAATATTGTGTAGGAGACTTAAAACTTCGTGAAGTAACTTACTGACTTGAGCACTACGTGTGGCTCTGCTTCACCCAAGGCCTTGGATTTGTTGTTCTTGATTTTTTCCAAGCTTGGGTAGTAAAGCATTGTTTATTCAACTGTAGGGGGAAAGAACTGATGTATTCACATAGCCGCTTTGAATAACAGAGGCTACTAATGGTATATTTTTCTCCCATGAAATACTTATGTGGAAGCTGATTAAGACATTTTCTTACTTTTTACCACATTAATTTAATGGTTACATAGTTTTCCAAGAATATAGAATGATCTCATCCTATAGCAGTGAAACTGGGATGCTAGCAATTGATTGGCTATATTTAGTTGAAGGAGTAATAATGCGTATTACTCGGAAGAGGTGAAGAAATAGCTTTTCCCTAGTCATCCAGTAAGGAAAAGGTGGCAGAACCAAGGCTGGAATTTTTTTCACCGTGAAACAGAGTTGGTGTAGATAAATATTCATCAGTTCATTTTCCAGGTTAACAGTACCTGCTACCTTGCTGTCACTGCATTTTATTAGAAACACAAATCTTAACAGCTTATTAAACTAACAGTGTCTTCCAGCAAAGTTTGGGAATACGCAGTACCAAAGACAAGACGTTTCAATTTGGACCGAAACCTTTTTCTCATTAACTCACTTCTTAAAATTCTTTTATTATAATTTCTAGCTGAATGAAATATTTTTTTCCAAATAAAAAAGACCATGAATGAATGTTTTGGGGCTTGAAGCCAACTGAGGCAGTATTTATTTTATGCATTTGAGGAGGGAGATGAAACTGCAGAAGAGCCGAGAAACCAGATTACAAAGCCAAGAAATGTAATCACAGCAAGGAAAAAAAAAGAAGAAAAGTAAAACTCTAAATCCCACATGCAGACTTGATCTTAAACACTACTGAGAGTTTGGAGGCCCTTTTAGTAAATCTATGACTTGCCTGAGGCTTGTGGGAGGAATGGGTCTTAGACAACTGCAGGCACCACTAGGAGAAAAATGAAAACCATGTTAAAGATAAATGGAACTGTTCTGTAAATGTTAGAAAGTAGATGGTTAATTAAGACCAGATCTCCAAGTCCAAACCACAAAACTTAAAATGGGAAAATATTTCCAGAATTGCCTATTATGTATTGTTAAAAAAAATCTACAGTGAAATATATGCTTTATTTTATACATGCCTCCAGCTAAAAATTATTCTTTTACACTCACTGACAGAAGAGTAAGACTGTTAATTCAAATCTAGATGCCCCAGAATTAAATTTAAAGAGCTGCAAAGTTTGCAGTTTTTGATAGGTCAGCCATGCTCAACTTGTTCGTGAGAATAAACCCCGCTATTTCACTGGCAAGTTTGGTCATTCTCTTTTCACTCCATACTAACGCACAAAGCCTGCAGAGTGCATTGATATGATGATCTTCACAATTTTTCGTGAAAATCTGACTGAATTGCCCAATCTGGCAGGAGGTACTGGAGAACAGGAGATATTTATTCAGCAAAAACGCAATATCCAAAATTGTGTTCAGTTAGATAAGCAATAGGAGAGACATAAAAATGCTCATTTTGTCAATATTATTCTACTAGGGAATCGGAACTGATTAGTGACAGTGGAATTTTCCTATTGTAACGAAAATTACAGCTGCGAAAGATTTATAGGTGCTTCTTACCACAAAAAAAAAATAATCCCACAAGCATAGCAATTTCAGTTGTAATTGAAGATATCCTGAGACAACCACCTTAAACTTTCTGCATCTGTGCCATTAAAAATATAAGCAAAGAAGGCGCTGCTTCCATTCTTAAATCTAAGAGCATTCCAATAAAATACATCCATATATGCTAAACAGTAACTTTCTTATTTCTTCCCCAAAGTCCTGAACTGATAAATAGGCAAATTCAAAACACTAAGGCGGAGGACTTCTCCAAACCCGTGTCTTTTTGTTTTTCAGTTTCAGCCCAGAGACCGGGCTCGCAGGCCAGCGTGGGCTCGTGGGTAGGGACGCTGCAGGTCATTTTGGCTTGGAGGCCTGGTGGACAGTTGTTGGGCTGTTTTACTTCTCTTTTCATGCTCACGGCGTGTTCACCTGGGAGAGAGGCAGTGTCAGCTGGTGTCCTCTGGCAGGAAGGCACTTCTTCCCTAGGAGCAAATAGGTGTGCTAAGGGAAGACTTTTTAGAGGTGATGGGTAGGGGACTTTGCAGCACAGATTTGGGAGCCTGCAGCTCACGTAGAGGCAAGAATAAAGTTACTGAAAAGCAATGCTTGCAGTAATCTAAAAAGTAACAGAGCTAACTTGCAGAGCAGCAGGTAAATCATTATATATAAACCCTCTTGTGTTTATTTTTTGTTTTCTCTAGCTGCTTTGGGTTTTTGGTTTCTATAGTAATGAAAACTGTTTTTGAAGGGGATTTAAAAAGTCTTTTGGACGACTTTGAGAGTGAGAGGTCCGGGCCAATTCTTAAAGCTGTGCCTGACCCAGGGCTTCTGTTACAGAGAGAAAATGTATTACCTGGCGAGGGGCAGGTGGACACCAATGGAGAGCCCGGGGGAATCACAGAGCACTGCAGCTGTGTGTTCCATTGAGAGAGGTTGCTCATCAAATGGGCTGTCATTCTTCTGCTAGTTCCAAGTTCTGGTGCAGTTAGGGTGCAGTTTCTAGTGCTGCTTCAGGATGCAGCCCAATGTAGAGTATCAAGCAGAAGCAGAACAAATAGTGCAGGGTAAGTGGGGTTTTCTCTTTTTCCTTTGTTTATTATAGTTATAATTGTTGATGTCTTTAAACGCTGAGCCCTGGTCTAACTTCAGCTAAATCCAGCTGGGAACCTAGTCCGTGTCTTCCTATGAGGTTACCTGCGGAACTGTAGTCAGTTACACTGTTTACCCCACATGAGGTCCAGATTACTACACAAAAAGCTGTTTTACCATGAAGGATGCTGATACTTCAGGCGAGTACCTCAGCAACTTGCCTGAAGTGTGTGGTCTATACAGTCAATAATAAAGTCTGTGAGAGGGTTGTGCAGTGGGTAGTAGAACTACTGAAAATGAAGAAATGAAGAAAATTAAGCTCAGAGTCGAAAGAACTATAGAAATTGCAAATAAAGGAATTGACACACATTTCCTTCGTTTCAGCTCCGAAATGCGATGGTGAATCGGAAAACAGGGAAATTCTCCATGGAAGTGAAGAAGACAGTGGACAAAGGGGTACAATGTATAAAATATTATTCCAACTAAGTATAAAGCAAGCAGTTCATTTTTTAAACAACTTTTAAGATTGCCATAAATATGATTTACTGCAGTACATTTTTTTTCACTCACTGGTTATAAACATTGCTTGTAATTTTATCAGTGACTAACCACTTGATCTTTTATACATTTGTTATAGCAAACTAACTTCTTCCCCCCTCCTCTTCTGACTTTCTTGTTCTGAATCTAGAAGCGGGTATTGGTGATGACAAATGACTACTATTACACAGACATCAAGGGTACTCCATTCAGGTAGAGCCGACCATAATAAATGGACATTTCATCAGACTCATTGGACTTGCATTTGTTCAGAGCTTGTGAACTCATTAAAAGCTCATCAGCAAAAGCTGACAATGAAATATCCTTGGACAATGCTGAAAATAGCCAGGAAAAGGAGCCTACCAGCATTCCTTTCAGCTTTTCCAGGGATGGAAAGTTTGTGCGAGCTCACACAGGCAAACTCACAGTGTTTGTCATGGCTTACGTTTCATTAAAAAAATATTCAGTTGAGGTTTACATTGAACGAAAGGCTTTAGCAAGTACTTGGAGAGCTATAAATACTATAATCCATTTAAGTAACTACATATTGAGCCCCATTTTCATTTTTTTCCACAACAAAAATGTAATGTAAAATGAGATAGTATTTCACTTCCAATTTGAGGTTTGGGTATTTTGTTTCTCTAAACTACCTTCAGTGTATTTGTGTAACTAAAACTGAGTAAGTCAGCCATGTTATTTTGGCATGCATCTTAGGAGGAAAAAAAAAATGAAAAGACAAGACAGACAGGAAGTCACTTCAAAAATGCTCATATTTGAATTAGGAATAATCCATTAATAAAAGAATACTAGCTGTACCTTATGCTTAAAGCAGGAGTCTGATAGCTGCAATACTCAACTGAAATTTTCTTCAATGGAACTGTTTCAGAGAACTTCAGCTACATTTCCACGTAGAGGAAATATAGGCACATTTCTCTGATCTCTAATGCATGTGTTTATTCTCGTTAAAATTTACACGTAGGGGGTAAAACTCAGTCTTGTTTTTGTTATTTTTTTTAGGGCATTTTTTGTTGTTATTTGTTGTTTGAGTTTTGTTGTGTGGGTTTTTGTGTTGGGGTTTTTATTTTTTTTTTTTTCTGTGACTGTCATTCTTATCCTATATTTAGTAAACAGATATGGGGCTACATGTGTAGATGCAGTGCAAGTTGTGATTCTTAGGACAGCAGCATAGTAGGTAAACTGCCTTTTTCAGCGTGGTCTGTATCTGGTTTTGGTGGGTAGGAGTTCAGATTCAGGAAGACGGGGGGGCAACAGTTACTAAAATATATACTGCAGTGTCAGAGATGTTTACTGTTCAGCCCATTTCCTGACCGAGGCTGTTGATTGCAGCATGGGTGCTCCTGGGAGTTGGTGCCTCTACGTGTACCTAAAGTACCAGCCCATACATTTTCAGTCGTAGTGATTGCTGGCAGGTTCCTGGCCCCAGGTAATCCCCTCGAGCGAAGGAATGCCAGAAGGTATTCTGGGTACGTCTTCAATAGGAAGAGGCGTGGAATCCCCCAGCCAGTTCATTCAACTTGAATAGTTTAAATGGTAGACTAAAATCCAAACCGAAACTGGGTACATAACTCTTGAGAGTTCATGAAGCTGAAGTCAATGCAAAAAACATTAAACTAGCTAAAAATATGAATCACAGAAAAATTAGTCCAAGAGGAGTCATGATGCTGTTGTCACATATGAAATTCTTTTCCTCTCAGTAGCTCCATTGATTCCCACACTTATGTAGTTTCTCAACAGCTTAGTCTGATTTACAAAAAAAATTGTCTCCTCCATTGTAAGACCATGGGCATGTTCAAGACCCAGCTGAAGAAATCTCACGCTGGGTGAAGCAGTCAGCTTAGAGGGGCTCGTTTATTAGTTTGCCAGAGAATAACGGTTTACTGCACCTCTAAGAACACATAAATAGAGCCGAGTCTCGCAGACGCACCAGAACTGAAACAGCGTTGAAGCAGCTAGTTGAACAATAAATATGACCAGTGAGGGTTTGGAAACAAACAGTTTTAAAGTTAGTCACAGTGCACGAGCTGGAAATGTTAGAAATGAAAATAGCTCTGAATGCCTGTTGTTGTTTGTCTCACAGATTTCAAGGTCTGCTTTATTTCTCTGCACAGTTTAGGTGTGGCTCTCTCTAGAGGACATGGAAAATATTTCTTCAGAGGGAATGTAACTGTAGAAGAAGGTAAGATACCTACCTTCTCACGTTGCTTACACAGTAGTTTTATTGTTGATTTGGTAGACCTAAAACTTGCATGTTTGTCTGCAGATTCCATAAGGGAATTAGATGTTGGTTTTTTTCAATTTTTTTTTCTCTTTAAAGATCTTTTACTTCGTAGGATTTTTTTCCTTCATTTATATTAGGCACAGTCGGACTGTTTGTCAAGCTTCCTTAGACGGGCATCATCTTCCGTCCTCCTCTCTCAGTGCTCCAGAGAATCTCTCAGGGTCCAATGTTAATTACTTGGGGTGTTTTCTGAATGAAGTGACCACTGAGAGCACTGTCATGGTTTTGGCTTTTTTGTTCACAGACTATACATTGTGAAGTCTTTCAGAGCCGTAACCACTTTGGGTGTTGTCTACAGGGATTTTCCATTTTGCATTTTTGTAATAACAGTAGAAGTAACTGGGGGAAGAACTCTTCTTTCTTTACAGTGTTACTTTTTGGTAAGTCTGCAATTGAAATGAGCGGAGGAGTCAACTGTGAGAGGTGATAAAGTCATTTGGCAATCAGATCAAAACCAAAGTTCCTGAAGATGAAGGAAGAGCAGAGGCATTTCACAAGAGCGAGGAGAGGGCTGAGAAGTTTTAGCAGTTGCTGAGCAAAAACATGTTTCAATAGAGGAATGCTTTCTGGTTTTATGCTTAAGGCTCCATTTCCAATTCTGCTTCTTGTTTTGTCAGTGATGTTAAACAAGATAGTTGATTTCTTCAGGTCTTTGTTCCTCAGCTGTATTTTGGGACATGAATGTGTTCCTGTTCCCAGGAGAGATGTAAAAAGAAATGTTTTAAAGCTTGAGCCATTTGCACAGCACATACATGTCTAGATAGAAAAAGAGCACAGCAGGAGACCTGGGGCTGCCGACCCTCCTAACTGTTCCCAGCATACCGCTTGCCTATTTTCTGTAACCCAGCCATACATCTCAGCCAGTCTGTCTGATGTTTCCTCCCAGATGCATCACCAGAAATGTTAACAGAACCATAACTAACTGTTCCTTTTCTCCCACTCTTACCTTCACCGATTCCCTGTCACTGGCACCTCACTGTCCTCCCCAAGGACTATAATTACAGTTCTGGTTTTGACTTCCCTGCTTTCCTCGCTGTCATTGCTTATTGTCTATTGATAAATGTTTTAAGAGTTTTTAAAATTGCCAAAGTACATTTTTATTGTGCTATATAACTAATGATATAGTTCTTATTTACAAGCATTTGCGTGACCTGTTAGTACAATAAACCTATTCTGAACGATCCCGTAAATTGCTGCTTGTGTTTATGGGCTGTGTACTTAGGTTTTGAGGGAATTGTTGTTTTTAAAGATTTTTATTTTTTTGTAAAAGAGAAAGCGAACAACTCTCATGAAATGAGAAGTATGTATTTTAGCGTAAATGACTTTACTTGTCAAATAGAACAAGGAAATACAAATAGGAGTCTGTTACCATTGTGTCTTTCTCTTTGCTCAAGTTTTCTTCTAAACTTCAAATACATCATGTGAGTAACTTGTATGAGTTAAACATATCACCACAAAAAAAAAAAGTTTTTCCTACCTTTTCAGTTTTAGATCTGATTTAGTTGGCTTTTGCCAGTCTGTTAGACCCTAAAGTGTATTTGAACGTAGGTTACTGTGATTTATTACATCGTGGTAATAATGCACTTTCCAAGAAGGAAGGGTTTATGTTATGGAGTGTACGTAAATAACCATCTGTTACCCAGACTGCTCCCTAAATAACCCATTATTATTCCTGTTACAGGTTTACATGATTTAGAACACCCTGATGTGTCTTTAGCAGATGAATGGTAAGCCTTAAACAAAGCATGAAATTGGTGTCTGTTACCTTTCTTGGTTTCATATTGTTTGTGCTTGCTGAGCCTGATTCTTTATGTTCAAAGACAAAGAGAGATCATGCTTTTATATATATTAACGTTTTAATGCTTTGACAACATGTTCACAGGTCCTATTGCAACACTGACTTACATCCTGAGCACCGTCAAATGGCTCAGTTAGAGGCAATTAAACGCTACCTCACAGGAAAAGAGCCATTGCTCCAATGCAAGTATTTTGTTAAATGTGCATGTAGTAGGCTTTACCCCAGCTAAAAACTGTTATACTGAACCTTCTACAAAATGTAGTAGTTTAACCAGTGATAAATTGGATTGCTTGGCTGATGTCATTTTGGAATTTCATTTGGTTTTGAGCTTTTTCCAGGGTATCAGTAATGATATTGACAATACAAATTTCTGACTTTTACGGTGCACAATCTGCCTGAGCCAAGCATTCAAGTTTCTGTTCAGATGGTGTAGCTATACTATGCACTATTATCGCTCCATCTGGTTTTATAAGTTAAACAGGATTGGTCTGAATCAATCCTTGGATCATGCCTCTAAAGAATATGCCAGATATTTCATGAGTATTTTAGGGAGAATATGTATGCAATTAACATTTCTGAACTGCAAAGCAGAATAAAAGAAGTTCAGATGGATAACTGCATATTTTGTCTATTTGCAGAAATGTAGAACTCTTGTGACTGTTAGTAAACGGAATTGGTTTAACCTTACGTCATATGCAAATGCGAGCATCAGATAGTATGTACATGAATGCGTTACATGAAGTGAAGAATCATTTTTTTGTTTTTTAATCTAAAATTGTTATTAGTGCAATGAAATGGTATATGAAAAACTGCATTGTGGTAATATACCATGTAATATTACGTAGTGAGTGCTTAATAGTACAAAAAGTTGAATGCATATCACGGATAAAATGTAGTACGGTGTAAAAAAAATTATCGTGTAGTCATCTAACAAAAAAAAAAATCTCTGAACACGTTTACCGATTTTAATATATTGTAATAGGTGATAAAGAATTGATCCAGGAAGTTCTGTTTGATGCAGTCGTGAGTGCACCAATTGAAGCGTATTGGACCAGTCTGGCATTAAATAAATCGGAGTAAGCAAGCTTTGTGTCAGCCACTGTGTGTCAGTCACGGGCGAACTTTCAATAGTTATGTTGGTGAACTGGTGGAATACCTAACAAATCCTGATACGCATGAAAATATTCTGTTAACCATTTGATCCTACGTAACACCAATTCTGAGTGCAGTGTTAAGTGTTTATGTTGCAGTGTACATTATGAGGAGTAGTTTTAAGGTTACCCAATTTTCTCAATAAAATTACTTTGTATACTAATGAAATTGTATACTGACAGTTCTGAGTGTTTCTGACAAACAGTTTAGAGTACTTGAGAAATTTAATGCAAAATTTACCAAAATTGTTGTTGGAACTGGTAATTTGTCTCAGAACAAATTATATATAGAAAAATCTGTACTGGTAAAATAAATAATTTATTTAATAATTTGGGGGAGTGGGGTTGTTTTGTTTCTTTTCCCGAACTAACTGGGATCTAGGTTCCTGTTATAGGCAGATAATCAGGAGAGTAACTGGTCCTTTTTAGGGTTTATATGTTTTACTTAACTAATTTATGTTATTCCATACTAAGGCGTTAAGAAACACATTGTTATATATATTAGTGAAAACAGGTGTTAAGATGAGCAGCTTGCATGAAGTACTGTGGTTGAAGGGCAGTTCTGGAGATTATCCTGATTAGATTTTGTTAAATTTGAACCATTTTTAAAAAGTTGAATGAAAAAATACATTGCTGTAAAGCACATACTCCTACTGAATGAGTAAAATCAATGTGAATAAGTTCTGATTCATCAAAGTAAGGATTATCCAGTCTTCTCTTAGAAGATAAGAAATCGCTGCATGCTAATATACCGTAGACATTGATGAATTTATATAGGGGGATAAGGGTTCTTGGAATCCTCCTACACAATTAAATAACAGATCCAGTAAACACAAACATCCAGTAAACAGCTGTGGAGAGACGCTAGCGGGAAACTTTTGATCCCCTTTCATATCCTGACTTACACTAATGAGACAGGCCATTTATCGAAGAATGAACTATGAGACAGTAAGGTGGCTAAGACTACGGTCCCTGGTTTTGTGCTGTGGCTGAAGTTCTTGTAGCCGTATGAGAACAAGTTTTAAAGTAGCTGGCTTGGTACTTTTAACACTGCAGCAACAGAGTTCGGCCTGAGCTGCCCGCCACGTTTTTTTCCTACAGTCTAGAGGCTTAAGCCTATCCTAATGGCAGCCGCGTTTGAGCTAGCCGTTTTAAATCGAGCTTAGTTTTTGCTTGCTTGAGCAACAGTCACGCCTGTGACTCGCAGCAGAGATGTACTGCAGAAGCGTTGAATGGACGGGGGGCAAGATCTGGAATTCCTGCCCATCTTGAATCACTGGGTGCCACTGGTTATTAAATAGATGGTATATAACTGTGCCACACCTTTTTATTCTATGGCTTCCATATAATCCCTCACCACAAATCCTACAAAATTTACTGTCATTAACTTTTAGTGACTCTTGGTCTAAATAGCATTTCTACACTGCATGTTTTCCAAAATCCGCATGACTTTAACTTAAAAGACAGCATTTAAAAAAAAGATAAAAAATTAAGGGAGCTATACTTAAAATAATCTTTCTCAAAAATGTGAACACTTGTACTTTCTGTGACCAGTAATATAGCTTTATCTGTTTACTGTCTGGAAACGTTATCTTTGCTTGTGTTCTGCTCTATTTCAGAAACTCCGACAAGGGAGTGGAAGTTGCCTTCCTTGGAACACGGACTGGACTATCTCGTATCAACCTGTTTGTGGGTCCAGAGCAGCTTACCAATCAGTAAGTAACAAAGCTACGTTTGGCAACCATGTGAGAAAAGAAGAAAAAAAAAAATATTTATTTTTAGGAAGCCCACCTACTGTTTCTTCCAGGGTTTTCCACTGGCACACTAAAATAAATAGAGCAGGTTAGAAAGATTTTGTAGGATCCCTTAGATTCTTTCTTCAGCTAGAACATGGAGCAATGAGCTGTTTTACACCTGTAGCACATACATTCACTTTCCACCCACTTCCTTGGAGTTAGCCTCACATCTTTATTCTCCAGAGCAGAGTTATGAATATGCTACATCAGCAGGTGATGGTTTTTCTTTTACTATCCCATCTAAACCCAAAAATCTGTAGGCTATTTCAGGGATTTTGCATCATTGTAGAGAATTTTGGTGTTGAAATAAAGCCAAGTGACAGAAGTGGACTGGGTGAAAGAATTACCAGGACATGTCGTCATTCAAAAGTTTCCTATTTGCTTGGAGAAGATGTAATCTAGTAGAGGTACAGATTTCTTAAAATGGAGAGCTATAAAGGCAGGTCCCATAATTAATGACTTTTTTCAGGCAGCAGTTTGATACTGCCAGGCAGATCTACATGCATTATGCATGTAAAAGAAAATCTGCACTTGATGTTTATGATAAACTAAGTTTATTGACTATAAAATTATATGGTGCTTGTATGACCACGAAATAGCGCTGTAGTGCGAGCAGCCTGGCAGGTGAGATCAATAGCCCTGCAGTTTGTTGCGGTCAGCCGGCATACCAGATCAATAGTGCGGAGATCATACTGGCTCTTTTCACACAAACTTTCCTCTGTCCGCGTTCCCCGAGATTACTGAAGAATGAAGTATGTAGCTGCCCACGACCACCCCTTACGTATTATTTGGAAAGTAGGCTGTTAAATTAATTTTTTTCATTTCTTAAGAATGAATACCAGTGGCAGCAAACTACCAAATCTCCAGTGTCTTTTCCACGTTGCACAGTTCACAGATCCTTTGTTGTGCTGAGAGAAAAAGGCTTTTTAGACTAAGCGTTTTTATTTGTACACATCAGTGTGAATGTTTTTCATGGTATTTAGAGGCACTACTTTTTTGGTACTTTTTCCATCCTTCACAACAAATGCAATTGCAAGTGCGTCACAAGTAAATATTAGAGGCTAAAGTTAACTCTTTTGTTGAACAAATGGTGTTAGAAAAATTGTCCAAAACCATTTTCTTTCCCAAAAGATTATGTTTTGTTTTTTCTTGCCTTTCAAAGCTAGAAACTATTGTGTGCCATGCAACGAACAACAAGTATTTTCTTTCTCTCTTCTTTCTCAAGAGATTTCCTGACAGCTGAAGATAAGGAGAACATTTTTAATGCGGACCATTTTCCACTCTGGTACAGAAGAGCTGCTGAGCAAATACCTGGGAGCTTTGTTTATTCAATCCCGTTCAGTACAGGTCTGTACTTCTGTCATCCTTTAAGTGCTGAGCCACGTAGGGCGCGGAAAGGTTTCCAAGTATGTCAGTACCGAGTGGGCTCCGTAGCTAATCACAAATGTTAATCTAAAGTATGCACTGAAATTTGCAGCTAATTTACTGGTTCTTTGATCAGGTGCATCTTTTACAGGGCTCCAAGTAAAACCCCAAGATGTGGTGCAGCAGTTTTCATTTCATATTTGCCCAGGCTGAACTTACAGCCTAGTGTTTTAAGCAAGACAAGTCCAACAGAGCAAGCGTCCACGTTAATGAGCAGCCCTACCGGTTGTCACTTTTGTTGCCACTTTTACCAGGGAAGGCAAAAAATGGTTACTCATTTCAGTGTTTTAGGCTTCTTGTTGGATGTTGGGGAATTTCGAAATGCCAGTGCCTGTATGTCTGCGCATACATAGAACATGACATTGGCTGTCCTATTAGCTTATTTTTCTGAGCACTAAATCCACATGGAATGTTACTTCAAAACAGGGGGGAAAAGCTCGATTTCCTCATTCTGCAATATGTTATTTAATTTGGTTTTGTTTTTTTTCTTAATACACCCTGCAGAAACAGCAAACAAAAGCAATGTAGTGACAGCCAGTACTGCTATTCAACTTCTGGATGACAGAAAATCTCCAGTTGTTGCAGGTAAAATTGTTGTATTTTACTTGTTTTGTTAAATTTTTTTAAAGCAGTGTATGAGTTCCTCACTTTCTCTTTTACATTAGCAGGAATTTAATGTAGGAATATCATCATTTGAGAAGAGAGGAGGAGGGGAAGATGAGTTGCACCTATAAGATATAATCGAATGACAGTGTAAAGAACTCTTAATGCCTCCTCTCCCTAAGAACTTGATCCTTTATTAATTGACTGTCCAAGCTCTCTGCGAGGTTTAAGAGTTTGACTTAATGGAAATAACCATTATCAGTGAAGCGCTTTCAGTAGACACAATTCTATATCATCATAAATCAGAATATGTTATGTTAAGGAAAAGGAAATATAAGAAAGAACTATCTCATGTATAAAGGTTCCATGCAGTCTCCAGGTTTGAAAATCCTGTCCTATCACAAATGATACAAAGCGGTCATTTTATTTAGATTATCAGAGATGTGATTTTATCAGAGCATATAAATTGAATACAAAAGTTCTACAGTCCACCAGACAAGAGAATAATAGTAACTAAAGACTAAAAGGTGAAGTTTGATAACTACAGGCTGGAAATAATGCACAGAGATTTAAAAATGAGAGTAATTTGTAAATTGTTGGACATTCAGATGCTTTTTTGAATAGTTTTCTCTAGTTCCCAATGGTTACTGACGTTGAAAGACGAATTCCTTTAGAGAAGTCTTATGTTTTATTATGCCGGAAACCGAGCACCCTTATCTCAGGGAAAATTAGGTACCTACCACGCATAACAAGAACCAGCCTATTTTTCTCATATTTAAAATATGATTTAAAATGCAGTAAGATTCAGTGAATACAATCCTGAAAGAACAAGAATGTGCCAGGTAATTGGGAAATCTCTAATCTCTTTCCTCTGACACAGAATGTCTCCATCGATAATAATAGATTTTATATGGTCAATAGGAAAGTATCCTTCTCACTCCAATTTGTGTGAATACATTCTTCACAACTTCTGAGCTCTTCCATAGTATAACAGGAAATCCGAATTACGACTTCACGCTCCTGTTAAAGCATAAATCAGCATTTATAAACTTATGTCAATGTAGATATCTACAACTTCCTGAAGATGTAACTAAGAGTTTTCACTGTACAATGAAGAAGGTTTACATGTTATTTCTAGAATGCTCCATCATTTGGAGTTATCAAAAGGCTCATCAAGTAGTTTACCATCATCTGTAAAATGTGTAGGGTTAATAGGCATCCTAAAATTCATTCTTTCCTCAGTAGGGTTTGCCATTTAGTGTTGGCTTGGAGGAGGTATGACATATAACCAACTCTAATACTGTGTCAACAAGCTTTGGGGTTTTTTTGTAGTAGTTGTAAGAGAGGGGCAGGTGTTGCTTCCCTTTCCCCTGTAATTATGTTTAGTACCAAACATTCAAAATTCCTTGGGTCCCATACTTTCTAACTCAAATAAAGACAGGGTCTTCAAAGCTTTTTCATACCAAAGCTTGTAAAAGATTTCCATGATAGCTATAAATGCATAATGCTATGAAAGATACGAGCAGTGTATTTATATTCTGAAGCACATCAGTGGTGTTTTACTTTTGTTTCTGTAAACTTTAGAAACTGTCCACTAGATTTTTTTTTTTAGTTTCTTAAGAATTTGCTTTGAATAATTTTTCCCTTCCCTTATGTATGGTTGCATGCTTTCAGGTTTTTTTTGAGAGCGGGGAGGCTTCTTTGGATCCGTACACACCATTTTCCATGAAAGTATCTTTCAGCCAACTACAGCTATTCAGAGACAAAACCGTATATGTATTATTCTTGTCCTTTTTAAGTTGGAGATCATAAATCCAACTTGTCAGTCCTGCTTTTTCCACCAGAAGGCTTTCAACAAAGTACCCAGTATCTAGTTCAATTTTTAGGTTTTATTATAACGTTGATAATATTCTGTTTTAAGCAAAATGGATTTGGAGGCAGAAACTGGATAAGTGATAAATGGAAGAAGTTTGAAGTTTTATTAGCCAGGCTTGGGAGAGTAAAATAGGGTTATGGGTAACATTTTCAAGTGCCTACATCGAAGTTCAAATTTGGCGAAAACGTCTCATTTTAATTTGTGTGAAGTAAGTATTCCTCATCCCCATTTGGTCTGAGTGGATTACAGAAAGCAGCAGGACGGGATACACATTTCGTGTAAAATCACTCTCTTCCCTAGAGGGATTTGACTGAAAATAAAGCTGTGCCAGAATGTTGTTTATTACAGATCACTACAAGAGTTTAAAAACTGGCAGAGAGAAACTAGAACGTTATTATAAAATGGAAACCTGAGTTAGACCTGCCCACAAGGGGAAAAAAGGAACAAACCCAACTCTTACTACAAAATCTGCAGTCTCTTCTATTTTCTTTGTCATTTTTTTAAATTCTATTTTTGTAGAAAAACAACAGTTTTTACAGGCTTGATATGCAAATCTACACTACGGCTTATTGCAAGTAGTGAAGACTCACCCCTTTAATATAGGCAGAAAATCCTGAAATCAATGAGACTCCAGACTGTTGCAACGGAGAACTGGAGTGCTGCTGCTGCTGTTTCACCATCTGTACCTACTGATACCAGTTCACTGTCAGAACGTGTTTGATTATTGGCAAAACCCCACGTAATTTGTTTTTAAAATCCCTCCTGCCTCTTTCAATTGAGATCGTGATTTTTTTACTTAAATGAATGCAAATTTCTGTAGAAAGTGTGGAAGAATGAGATAAGTATTTAATGTATAAGTGTAGCAGCATCATATTTATTACTGTGTATGCAGAGTTCAATTTATTTGCAGGAGAGAAAGGGACAATAGTGCTGAATGCAGGGTTTTTTTTTTTTAGATTTAAACACATTTATGCTCAAAATTGCTTTGTCTTAGTGTTCTCTATGACCATGTCTCCTCTATCAAGTTTACGTTGAAATGTTAAGTTTCTTCAAACTATTCATATTGCAATGTGAGGGAGAATAAAACATGGTGGAATTTTATTTTTTATTCTTTTCAACATGATCTAAAAATTGTAGAATCACCCTAGGCTTGAAATTCCATGAGATTCATGTAGGCTCACTATTCCTGTCAGTTATGAAGATGAAGCCAGTCAATATAGGATATCTGAATTTAGGTAGTAATCTGGCTGTTAAAAATGAGGCAAATTAAGACTGAAGTATCTCTTCCAGTGCTCATGTGAAAGGCAGTACATTTCACGCTAACTGTTGATAGAATTTAGCATAACAGTCTTGTATTTTTTGATATTGCATATGGTGGGTGAACTCATTTCAGGTTCTTCAGTTGAACCTTTATTTAGAAGTAGTGAATATATGGGCATCCGGATAAAAACAGCATAGGATTTGTATATGTTATGTACACGCTTCTTTTTATTGCCAATCTTTTGTGGAAAGGTGATGGTTTCATCATTATGATTTTGTTTAAAATAGATTTTTTCAAGATGCTGTTCACCTAGACAGTTCTGGGCAAGAGATGGGGACAGAAGCAAGCAAACGAAAGTCATCATGGAGTAAGGCAGGCTCTAAAAAATGAAAAATGTTTCTCATGATTTTGAGAGACTTGAGAGACTACATGAACCTTCATATATGTACTTCCCTATAGATGCATTTTAGCTCAAAAGCTACAGTACAATGTAGGACCTTAAAAGCCCTTTATGTTGAAAGAGGCCATCGCTGTTCACAGAAAGCATCAAACTTAGGCCCTTAGGATGTTTAATTAAAGATAATAGAACTGACATAATCTTTTTAGGGCAAAAATTTATTAAAGAACACTGAAAAAAAATGTGATGAAAGTTGTCAAGATCTCTTAACTTTTCTTCATAGAACAAGCAGAACCTGGAATTTCAAAGCTCATTGAAAAAGTACATAGCAGTGTTTAGTAAAAAGCTCTGGACACCTAGTCATAAGAATGAAGGATTAAATAACACACAGCACAGTCTTTATTCTCATAGTCATTTGAAACGTAGAGTTTGAAGTAGATGAGGAGAAATAGTCCATTTTTGTTTAATATAAGGCTGCTTAAAAATTCTGAAATTAAGTACAAATTTTCCTTAATTCTTTTGTGCCTATTTTTGTGCAGACTAGTTATATACATGAATGAATTGACCTCTTGAGATCATCTAGTCCAATCCTAGTGGACTAGATCTTGAGCAGAATCTTGAGCTAGTGCAGGTCTTGAATGTCTCCGCAGATGGAGAGGCTGCACCCTGTCTGGGAAACCTCTTCCAGAGTTTGACCACCCTCACGGGAAAAAAAAATCGTAGAATCATAGAATTGCCCAGGTTGGAAGGGACCTTTCAGATCATCTAGTCCAACCATCAGCCTGACTCTGACAAGACCCATCACTACACCATCTCTCTAAGCACTATGTCTGCCCGTCTTTTAAATACCTCCAGGGATGGTGCCTCAACCACTTCCCTGGGCAGCCTGTTCCAATGCTTAATAACCCTTTCAGTGTAAAAATTTTTCCTAATATCCAGTCTAAACCTCCCCGGTTCAGCATGAGGCCGTTCCCTCTTGTCCTATCACCTGTTACTTAGGAGACGAGACCGACCCCCACCTCTCTACCCCCTCCTTTCAGGGAGTTGCAGAGAGCGAGAAGGTCTCCCCTCAGCCTCCTTTTCTCCAGGCTGAACAAAAACACATAATTGTTTTCTCTTTCTTATGAAACCAGGTCTGTGTTGCAAATAGGTATGCAAATTTGTCACAGAAAGACCATGAAATGTGCCCGCGTTTCCAGTATTGCAGGACATAGAACAGCACTGCGATACCCTGTGAAAATGAGTCATCTTAAAGATTAATAAGATTACTGAGGGTCTGTATGTGAGTCTTTTCGTTGTAACAGACGGCTCTGCTGTCAGTTGCAAAGGACCTAAGAACATAGATTTGAAAAACAGGCATATAAAAAGATGCTACTACTCTGAAACCCAGTGTGAATGTCATCAGCATGTTCTTTCCAGGATGGAAAGGTTGAAGTAGAAAGTGGTTTAAAATTATTAGCTATAACTACATATAATAACTGGATAGGAAAACCAGGTGGTTTTTATTACTATTGCCACCTATTGATAAAAATGTAGAATTGCAAAGAAGTTCTGTTTCTATGGTACCAAAGTAAGAGTAAAGAATATCTAAAGTGGTTTTATATTTATTTGCTACCAAAATACCTTATATATGATCAGTTTTGTGTTGAACTTCCTATTTATCGAAGTTGAAATTAGGACATAGAAAACACTGAATGAGTCCTGCCTGCACACCTGCTTTTCTGTGGTCTCTCAATCAAAATCCAGTAATATTTTAGTTTGTTCATTTTAAAAACATGAAGAGCATTTACCAATAGAGTCAGACCTGTAGTTTCAGAAAAGAGGCCAGCCCTCATTGCTCTATGTCAACTAAACTGGAAAAGTAGATCAAGGGAAACTCAGTGCAGCTAGATTAGAGAGAGATGAAAGTACTCCAGTAGTCTGAAGATTTCTCTTGTTCGGCATAATTCTGGAAAGAACAGAAATCCATGTTGTTCTTGTGTACGGGCATCTCTACAGTCATTTTCTGTCAAAGAAGAGTGATTGCCTGGGATGTGCATTCAAGCGTTGCCATAGCTCTGTGAATCTACCCCGACTCATTCTTTTCTGCTGAAGCTACATAAAAAGAAAGATTGCAGTAATTCCCTTTGGAACAGAAGAGAAGAATCGGCACAGAGGGAACCCTCTTTTCCTTCACAGTTGCAAGCTTCTTGATTGGTGTTTTTGTTTTTCTTCTGTGCATTAAACATTTCTCATACAGATGGCCTGAAGATCCGCCGCTCTCAGAAGCTTCTGCAGCGAAGGTTACCGAAAAGCCTACAGCTCCTGTGAGAATACTAGACCCATAAGGGCCAGCCTCTGCTGTTCATGAACATGTTGAATAATAGTTATACTTCGTAGCATAGGTGTGTATATAGTATTCTCTGTAGTTATGTAGTCTTTTCAGGAGGTTTGCTGTTAATTTCAGAATGATTACGGCTGGCCAAATTTTTCTCACAGCCGTTATTTTCTGCTGCCAAGCAGTAAAAGCTGAGAAGGAAATGGGAGATGCTTTCTACCAGCCACGATTCATATCTTTATATAGTGTCTGGTCTTTATATAGGTGTGTGGCACAGAAGGTTCCAGGGAGTCTGCCCTTCACTGCGTGGCAGGTGCGTTTAATTCCGTGGTAGGTGGTGGCATGATAAGTGTTAAGTTATTGCTTGTTCTCTGCCACGCAGTAGTGCTGTGAGACTGAGAAATGATTTCTCACGGGAGAGATTTCTTGGAAGGAAACATGTCCATGTGGCTTAGCAGAATAAAAAAAACCACCTTTTAAAATAGTACTATTGAGTTCTGCTAAAACATTAGATCATGCTTACGTGTTACTTTATGTATATATTATTTATATTTAAGTATACACTAAAAAACACATTTCAAATATAATAAGCAGGCCTTTGTAGTCAGATGTAGGAGTTGTTACTGAATCTGAAGAAAAGGCAGCCTGACCCTTTTCTGTGCACTGGCAGTTTTGATTTTAAATGCTTTTACCAAAAATCCTTATTATGCAAACAAATAATCCTTATTATACCGGCAAACCCATTGTCCCAGGTAAAGGCAGCATCTTTTCCCTTTCCAGTATTTAACTTTTCAAGGCTGATCCTTTATTTGTGTAACCAGCCCATATACAAGTTCGAGGTTTTTTTCTCCAAACCCTCACTAGAGAGAGATTTTTTACAAGTGTCCTCATCCATCACCTTCATAGTTCTCCTCTTTACATCATTTTAAGAACAAACATTAGTATAATAATAAATTCAGTTATTCCATGTTAAATATTCCTAGTCAAGATGCAAAAAGCCCTCAAGTACTTCAAATTTGAAGATTTTGAAGATCTGGAGATTTAGGTTCTCCTTTTTGCTTCTCATCCGTAAGCTAAAGAAGATATGGTAAAGATTTAATTTTGTCACTAATTTGTTAAAAATGGCATGCGATTTTGAATGCTTCTGTTCTAGCCAGAGTAAAGTGACCTTGATGATCCTGCTGTTTAAGGTATTCGAAGGGTGCCTTGAAAACAGGAAAGGTCCAAAATCTCATATTACTTGTAAAATGCAAGTTTGTCTTATCGAGGCTGGTCACACTTCAGCTTTTTAATCTTCCTGTTTGAATCAGCCTCTGCAGAACAGCAATTTGAAAGGAAAATTTGTGCATATAACAGTCTTCCAGGAACCGATGCTTCTGGTGGTCTGGTCTCTAAGTAAGGAAGATTCTTTTATAATTTCATGGAGGAAAATACGCACATTGTATCTGAAAATAAATGCCCTTGTAATACAAAAATTCTGTTCTTCATCCCCTTTTTTCCTTTTTTTTTTTTTGAGCGTGTTAATAATTGTATATACAATGTGACCTCAACACTCCGTTCAGGGCTTTTTTGAGTGAATTCAAATGGAGTTTGCAAGCACATCTCTCTTTGGACCAAGATCCCCGAAGACGCTTTGAAAAAAGGACTCCCAATAATGTAATAAAAGTAGCTTGAAGTAGTGATATTTCTAAGAGTGGCAGATAATAGTGAGTGTTTCACAAGTAGTTAAATCTGCTGTTGTTCCAATAGCACATAGAGTAAATGCATCTGCTCTGTACTGCTTATACTTTCTTTTTTTCCCCTTTTTTATCACATGTATTATTTTGGTCTTACTCTATTATTAAAAACACTCAAGCAAATGTCACTGTCATACACGGTCCTTAAGATTTATGATACTATCTATAAAATTGCATTTTAGTACGAAGGCCTAAGGGAAAATGAATATGTCATCATAATGACACACCAACCAAATTTTTAAAGCGTTCTAAAATAGATGTTTTCCTTGTCAGGCAAGACAGTGATTTACTTAATCTTGACTCCACGTTATAAGCCACATAAGATTATATTCAGCGGTAGCATTTAGTAAATCCCTCAAAATGCTTTTCATGCTTTGGTGGAAAACCACTAGTTTATGTTTTTCCAGAGTTTCTTGTTCATTTTGAATATTATCTTTGTATTCATAAATCTAATATTAGCATATAGACTAATGTTTTCAGTTTCAGGAAAACTGAAATGTGTATTTGTACAGTCTAACATTAAACAAGTCCCAGACTTAGGCCGGGAGCCATGACTTAGGAAACAGGGTTTGTAGGTAATGCGTGGAGAGAGGTAACCTCCTCCCCAGGATGCTGCAGAGCACGAGGCACATCCTGCCTCTCCATTGACCGACCGGGGAATCTGAAGCTAGATGGCATATTCGCAACCATTCGCACATTTGTATTCGTTCTCAGTTCATTTTACCATACAGAAGTAGTGCGTGAAATAATTGAATATCAGGGATCTTAAAGATAGTTCTCCGCTAGTGTTGTCTTGAGAATTTAACCCCTCTTTATCTATTTCTTGGGCTTTCCTCACCACTTGTTCTCAGCGAATCTGGAGCTCGGTGGTTGAATTAGAGCAGTATCCCCACAAGTATAGAATTAACACGTATAGTAAATTGCACAGAGCATTCTGCTCTTTGCTTCGGCACTTTGCTGTTGGGGTTTTTTATTTGTTTGGTTGGATTTTAGTACAATGTAATTTCGGTATGAGGAAGATCCTTGTGATCTAATAGCAATCGGATTCTAGGGGCATTCTACTAGATAATTCTGCTGCTAGCAAAATAAATCCCTGATTTCAGAGCACAGCAGCAGATTAGCCGTCAGGTCCTTTTGAAAAAATCAAATAATGCTGTGCAATTAGGAAGCTGCAATTACATAGTATGTGAATACATTAATACCAGTTTAAGTACTGTGGATTAAGTAATTTATTTCCCTCCCCGGTAGACTGTATTTCCAAATATTAACAGCGTTTTCTCATGTGTGTTGTGTCTTGAAATGAGGATGGCAGCCTTATGCAAAAAGTTGAGCCTATAGTGTACATAGCCCTAAAACATTGGGGGATCCCTCTGTAACCAGTGAGAGCGAGCAACGGCAGCTTTCGTTAGAGGTAGTTACGAAGTACGTAGTTGTTGCTTTGTTTATTATGGGTTTCTAATTCCTACTCCTTCTCCGCTGTTGTGGCTTAGCTGCCACATCCAGATGGTTGGTGTTGCTGCCTGTCTCCTCTGGGGAGCACACAGTCGCGTCTCTGGTAATAGAAACCCAGGAAGTACCAAGACTCTCTTATGATTGTTATGGCGATGGCACTTTCAGCCGAGTTCAAAGATCAAAGCTGTAAAAGTAGGCATGCTTTCTGGATGCTTAACTAAAGCCTGTGTGTCTGTGTCTTCTGGCAGCAAAGATAGATGGTCATTAGTAGGCAACAGTTGGTATTTTTTTGTTAATGTTGTTAATGATAGATAAGCGATGTATAATGTCGCTAAATGTTCTGCTTTGATATTCAAGAAGAGGGATCCTGATTTTATTTGGACATTGTATTATTAGGGAATAATGAAGCTGAATTTTGATTGACTTTTTGCAGGCTCTGGATGGAGAGACACGTATGGCAAGCAAGTATGTTTCAGTTTAAGCTTTCTTTCTTTCAATACAGATATTAAGGGCATTTTCTGTAAAGAACATTGGCGTATTGTTTTTAATCTCTGTTAATTGATTTTTTTAGAAAGCCTCTTTTTCTGAGAACAAAGTAGTGTGGTGAGCCTCTGTATGAAAGACAGGGATACAATAATATGTGGACTTTCTCTGTCTTTGTAAATACCTTGCAGGGCAGCGTGTCCTGGTATTTTGTTGACTTTGCGGGGAAGAGTGTTTTTCACAGAGATTATAAAAAATACTGTGCTCACTATAATACCTCTCATGAGGTTGCTGGAAAAATAACAAAGCTTTTTCAGGAATCTTTATCTCAAAAATTAATCTGTGCAGACAACTTATTTCAGCGGCAGATGTCCATTGCTAAGCTTTACAAATGAAGGGCAGTTGTGTGGGGAATCCCTATATCCAGTCTTCCACTTGTTGTCGTCAATAATTGTTATGGGCAATAAATTGTGCCCTTTATCTCTATTTTTCTGTAGTCAAACATTCTGTTTCCTCTACTGAAAAAAAAATAATTTTCCATTTATTAATTTAGGCAATTGAATCAATACTTTTCTCTGTTGCATGTCTGCTGTTAGCTTATCATCAGAAATAACTGGAATTTGTTAATTGCAGACACATTTGTAGATATTACATATAGTCTTATAAACTCTAAATGAAAAATTTCTCTGGGATTTTTGTTGGTGTTTTTTTTTTCTTTAGCAAATGGCAAGTTAGAAAGTATAAAGCAGCTTTTGCACGGGTTGGCTTGCTCTACTCCCGTAGCACAGTGAACTAATGGAAATATGATTTACTTTGCTTTCTGGCAGAACTCCGTATCAATTTACAGCCTTATGTGTGCGTGAAAATCCCCAAAGCATCTTAAATGTGAATTCGAAAGGCTTTCTTTAAATATTGTCGTGCCCTTCGTTGCCTCTTCCTCACCTTTTTCCTCTCTTTTTTTTTTTTTTTTTTTAAAAGCCATCTTACAGTAAGGAAAGCCTGAGAGGTTTTCGTTGATAGGCTGTTTTTTAAGGACTAGGAAGATGTTATTCTTCCTGTTACGTAGATAGTCCTCCAGGTTATTCCTGACTAGGAAATATCAGGTCAGTTCTTGGCTTCCTGTGCTTGGAGGTATCAGCAGCGTGAACGTCTGTGTGGTGGGAGGTGCGTGGCTGTCTCTGAGCCTGTTAGAAACACTATGGGTGAAACCTCTCTGGAGACCAGAGGTTTATTAGCTTTCAGCTTAGGATCTGCAGTTTGAGTGCAAGGGTGGTCGTTTTAGGTTGTCACCACAGAAAAGCACTGATTTGGCTTGGCTCTGAACTCATTGTTTGGCCCATGGGCGGTAAGGTCCTGTCCTGTATGACTTCAGTCTTCTCTGTCTGAAAAACTATGTTTTGCTTTGTAAAATGTTATTGCAATAAAAGGATAAAAGTCTAGAAAATGTAGATCTACACACTCCAATGGCTTAGCTCGGAAAATAGATTATTCATTAAGCTTTACTGAATATTTAAAAGGAAAAAACCAAGCTTGCTTCTGAGATACATCATCAAGAGATCAGATTTAAAGAGCTTGAATATAAATATTCCAAAAATTCTGTGCTGATGATGTCTCAGTTGAAGTAATATGCCCAATGTAGGGTACCACATTTAAAAAAAAAAAAGTAGAACTGAAAAAGTTCCAGAAAATGCAGGAAAACAAAAGTTTGGAGAATCTGGCCTTACAGGAAAATTTGAAACAGCTTGGTTTGTTTAGTTCAGGACAGAGAAGAATGAAGAGAGCCTAATAATAATATGAAGTACTTAGCAGTTAAAAAAACCTCACTAGGCAGTAATTAATTGTTTTCAGTGTCTGCTAGATTTAGATTAAGAGTGAGATGCTTAATTTTCTCTGGACATGAAAGTAACTACAGATGGAGGAATGGGCTTTAATATTTAGGTTGCAATTATTACTAAGTAGATAAGAGCAAGGGTTACATGACTCCTGCCATAAAGCCCATCACTCCGTTGAGGCTGTTGTTAGAATGGCTAGAAACTTCATCTTGGAATCCGTCTGTTGGAGGTCTCTGGATGCCACAGCACAGCTTTCTTTTGCCCGTATCGCAGACTGTTGCTCAGCCATTGTCCTCAAGGTTTCTGCCCAGTGGAGTAAACTGGCGAGATTTTCGCCCCGGGTTTAGGATAGATGCTAAGAAAACCCCCAAGGCTATAAGCGTAGTTGATTTCTGCATTAGCTACTTGGACAGGTCTTTAACCCTGTGTCACTGGAGAGATTTAAAAAACACGTTAAATATCTGTCACAAGTAGCCTAGATGTGTTTTTTCTAGATGGTGTTACTGCTCTCTGTTGGGTGCTTTAAAATAATTTCTAATAATTATTTAAAAAATACTTCTGCACACTTAAAATATTCTTTCGGTTCTAAACTTATATTACTCAAATGGTTTTTGGCTCTGATTTCCTCTGATGGCAAAACTGCGCTGCAGAAAGGTCGGGTGGAGCCTAGCACGAATTCAGCTGAATGTTTTCTCTGTGAGAGGGAATGTGTAAACATGCAGCTTCGTTATCCTGCGCGCTGAAGGGCAGCACTGTGATGGCAGCTGCATCTGCAGTCGCGGTGTTTGCAAAATGGAACACTTGTGTGTGGATTTGGGAATAAGAGGCTTCAGAAACGTCTGTAGCAAGCATGTACGCCAGCAGGGGAAGGGTAACCTCTCTTCATATGTGCTGTATGTGCTCTTTTCAGTGCTTCTAGTTGGAACAGCGTAGCATTTCTTCGTTCTTCAGCGTTTTCTCAGCTCTCTTCTTTCTTCCCTACTAAGTAATTTAAAAAATGAAATGTGATAGTTAACAAGGTACTTCCTCTTTTCTCAGTTAGGTAACGGACGTAATGTTTGATTGTTGTCTTCTAGGGCAGATTGCAAGGTGGAAAAAACGTGGGAATGTTTTTAACACGTTTAAGTTATCAGTGGCAGTGACTACAGACTGTAGGCTGGCTGGTTCTAGAACTGATGGGGAACTGTCTTTCTGGAAACATACCAGGTATTTTAAGATCTTAAAATATAGTCTGTCGTTTGTAGCTATTTTGTATTTTGCTTTGCAGAAAGCTCACTCGTGTTAGCTGCTGACTGTAGCTGCACCATGACTCATATATTGTGCTAATATTACATAGAGCTGGTAATGGAGAATGCATACTTTAAAGTGGCTACATCAAGGTTTCATTATCTCTAAACACTCAGCTTTAAATAGTGGCTTCAGAATATACATGCACAAAATATAAATAAAGTTACATTCTTCTACATAAATTCTTAATACATAATCCAAAGAATATATATATTTACATTGAAAAAAAAATGTGAAAAAGCAAAAAAAAAAAAAAGGCCAATCATTTCTATTAAACCAATCCTGTTTAGATTCCAGGCTTTTTAGCTGAAGTGGGGGCTTTATTTTCAAGAAACCAAGGACAAAAGTAACTCAAGCCAAGGAGCGATCAAATGGCTCTTTTTCCTGAGGAGTCCCATGCTGTTTGGTCGGGGCCAAATGTTCTCTGTGGTATTTAGCAGTAATTGCAGCGTAGGCACAACCATAAACGGCAGCTGCCAACATCATCAGACACACAATTCCACAGATAACTCCAGTTATTACTACAGTGGCAATTGCGTGACGCAAGCTAACAGGCCTTGGCTTTGGTTTGGGTTCGCAGTTTGAGCGGCTGTATTCCCCGTGCTCGTTGTGATGGGCGTACTTCGGAGAACTTCTGTGCTCAAAGCTGTGGTGGTGAACGCTGGCCAGGTGGACGTGAGCTGTCCGAAGAGGGCATGCTCCGAATAGCTCATAGGGAACTTTGAGGAGGTCCCTTCCCTTCCGAATCCCTGGCGTTGAGCAGATAATGCCATCACTTATTCCTCCTGAAAATAACACCACAGATTTATGGTCTTAAGTTATGGTGGCTTCTGAATTATCTTAATGTAAAATCAACAGAAACCTGAAGTAAGTTTCTCATCAGCTTTGACTTTATACTTCTAAAGATTTATAACTATATCTTTAAGATCTTTTTCCAGTTAGATCATTGGTGAGATTATTACAATTTAACACTCAAGTAAGAGAGTATTTAACACTCAAATAAGAGAGTATTTGCTGGAAGGAATTCATCAGGAATTAAGTAATGCATGTTTTTATGGATGTAAAAGTAAAAAACAACAGTGGTATAAAAGTAAGAAGTAAGTCCTAGATGAAAACAAAGAGGTATTGTTAACAGCCAATTCATTCCATTCAAATTCATACCTTTACTTCTTTTTATAAAGAGAAATGGAAACAATGTACTTAGTAAAGATTTCCCACTTGATGCAAATATTCCACGAAATAGTCATTGTTCTGACATCATACGCTAACTGTAATGAAGCAAAGAGGAAGTTCAGTAAGTTGTCTGTCTGCGTGAGCGATTTTTTGAATTGCTTCAAAAAATTGATGGCTTATGGTAAGAAAGTATACTGAGGTCTAAAGGAGTTAAGATTAATCAATCTATTACCCTGCTCAAATGGTAAATTTCATGATTGCTTAGAGCCAGCTTCTGTTCTCTCCCAAAGGATTTTTTTAGTATAATGGGAAGTGAAGTGGGAAGCCTCAGTCCTGGGAAATCACGCAGTTGGTTCTGGGCGTACAGAGGAACACACACCCAGCGTGGGCTGCAGGTTTCGAATTCGTCCGTACACCACGGCTTTAGGGGTGCAGCGTGTCAAGGAGTCAACAAGGCCAAAACCAATGTTTACATGTTTTAAAAAAATTAACTAATCAAATCAGCTGGATTTTCTTCCTCTCCTCTATCCAAAATAACCCACCTTTCAGTTAAAGGCAGGCATAGAAATTCTCATCCTGAAAAGACTTTGTCTGAGAAAGTAGTGAATACAGATGGGCCCAAACTGACATCTGGAGGTGACTCCACAAATATTGATGATATTCCAAGACAGATATGAGCGTAGCAACTTGTCTCTTGGTCTTTAATAGCCAAACCCAAAGCGTGGTTCCAGACACACCTCCAATGGGTTAGTTTGAATGTGAATATAGGTAAAACTCCAGATCCTGCAACTGTGATTCTTTTGTGGTTTTAAGTAACTCAAATATGTGTACTTGGAATAGAAGACTGGAGTCCCACCTGAACTGAAGCATTCTCTATAATTATTTATGAGTGTGCATCAAATGACAATTGCCTGAGCTGGATTCAGCTAAAAATACTGAGATCTTTTAGAGTTGTATTGGACACTACAGTCAATACTTTTAAATGCAGACAACGTTCCATCTCTAGCGGTGTTTTGTTAGGACTTGCAAGAAATACCAGTAGGGCCACAGTACTGTTTTATCATAAGTCTATAACATAAGTAATGGGGAAGATTAATGCGCAATGTAACTAATTTTTCTTCACGTGATTCACACAAGAAATTTTATGGAAATATAAACGTAGACAAGAACATAGTATTTGGGCTTCCTTTAAAACTTGCTGCTAAAATGAATTTGTAATTTCTATATCACGTCATTTAGGTAATCTGTGCAATGTTGGGAAAGATGGAAGGGCATCGCTGAATTTCTAAACAATGTTGGTTTTTCAAATAAGCTATAATACTTATGCTGCTGGCAGAGTAATTAAGATAATCTGATATGTTTATCTTGGAGCATTACGCTCTTCTGCGCAGAGAAGTCAGAACCTCTCCTGAAATTTGTTGTAGGGAATGGTTCCAGCTTAATGCAACTAAAGCTCTGGGATAATGTAATATTTTAGCAGTCCAAAATATTAAGATTTTAACCCTGAGAGGAGTTCAGGCTTTTCTCTTTTCTAAAAGGTTGCTTCTGGCAGTGACTTTTCCTCACTCAGAGACTGTTCCTGGATTAATTGTGTCCCTGCATAGCCAGTAGAGTTTTCCAGCTGGCCTGTAGAGTCCTGGTGCCTGGAAACGGCAGCCCGTTCAACCACGGGCAGCGTGGACCGTCTTCACATAGGCTGTCTTGCAGCATGTTCCATGGCACTTCCATGTACAGATAGGTAATGAGTAGTTTGATCACGTGCGAGCATCAAAGCCTGATTTAGAGAAGAGCGAATTGCCCTGCTGTTCTGAATTCCCAGAGGCTGAACATGCCTCCTGGGAGAAAAAAATTAATTTCTTCTCATACTTAATTCCTTCAGAATTAAATCGTATTCTTTTTTCTACAGCATAACTCATGAACACGTTTAAAAGCGGGTGTGACCAAAAGAGGAGGCTACTTTTATTTATAAAATTCACTTTCCCCCACGTGATGGCATTACATGTTTCTGTCAGGAAATTGTCAATGAATTTCGTACCTCTTCTGGTTAACAACAAATTAGAAAGCAATACTAGGCAAGAGAAAACTTGTCCAAGGTGTAACATACATTTTTAAGTAAAGTATTCTTTTAAGATATTTTAAGAGCTACTAAATGATAATTTGTAGAGGAATTAGGATCCTGAGTTCTCTAAGGTGAAATTGGTATTGATATCTACTTTGATGTTTACCCTCACGCGTCAGGTAAAACGCTTTTAAAGAGTAAGTGGGTAGAATAAAGCAAGTGTATGTGCACAAGTATACTTGTTAGATGTGGGGGTATGGATACGTGTGCATACACACACTACACACGTCTATTCCCAGAATTCCGTACATACCATGTGATTGTGGTGCGTATACTTTCTCTCTTTTGCTTTGTGCTAATATAAAGTGCCTCTATGATTCTAGTTGGCTACCTGTATTTATGAAAGCACCTATATTCTGACCTATGAATAGGAATATGTTTTACTGTTCTTATTCGAGGGGCTGGTCTAAGGTGTGGAGTAAATAGTTAAGCCATAGCAGTGAAGATCACTTAGGTGCTGGTTAGGTGGTCTCATGTGCATTGTACGTCAAGAGAAGAATTCCTTACCTCTGTATAAAAAGCTCTCCAGCCACAGTTTCAGGCCAAAGACGTTGCAATTACATTGCCAGGGATTATCTTTGAAAAGAACCACTTTCAGGTTTGGAAGTGACTCCAGCAGAACTCTGTCCATTTTCTGAAGTTTGTTCCGCTTCACAGACAGCAATGTTATATTCCCTGTGCTGTTTCCAAAAGTCTCAGGCAAGCGTATAATGCTGTTGGATGACAAGTCCAGCTCTTTTAGGTGTGGGAGGAAACTGAAAGTCTTGTTCTCTATATAATGAATCAAATTTCTGGTTAGGTTTAGAACCTGTAGATACCGTAATTTTTGGAAAGCACCTGGTGCCAAACTTGAGAGAGAGTTATTAGACAAATCTAAGATTTTGAGCAGCGGTGTTCCAGTGAATGAATTTTGGTTGATTCTCCAAATACGGTTATTCTGCAACTGTAGTATCTGAATTTCAGGAGGTAAACGGGCAGGAATTTCAGTAAATCCTCTGTTCTTGCAGTCTGCGGTCTTTGAAGCTGTATAGCATAGGCATTTGTTGGGACATCCGTGAGCTGCATATATTAATGAGGTGACACTCAAAACCAAGTGCCAGTTGCCTGTTTCACAAGTGAAAGAAGATTTAAAATTAGCTGAAGATGTTTGTCTTTTGGCTATATACAGGTCATTAACAAGGGCAAAGGATATGCGGCTCCGTAATAAACATTAATGTAGATAGTATAAAGAGAGTTAATTTATTTTACAATACACGCGTAAATTACAGGTAGTATTGAAGTACTTCTACAATACAGAATGAAGTTAGTGCTTCCGTGGGCTTAAAATGAAGTACTTACGATTGCTTTATCTTAAGAGCAAACGGTTTTCAGGAGGATTTGCCATCGGCAGAGCAGTGATGTTTGAAGGGAAAGCAGCAGTTTCTAAAATTATCAAATTGGAATGTTTCTCTTCCTGTGGTAGTAACAACTTTGAACCATCTTAGGTCAGAAGAATTGCAAGTAGAAATTTTATTTTTATGTGTTTTTACTAATTGGACTACCTAAAAAGAATTAAGTTAGTGTGCCGTCAAGCTTCGAAGGTACTGCTATAGAAACAGTTAGCGTTACTTTTTCAGCAATCCAGATTCTCTTTGTCCTTTAAAATAGCTATGTTTAGTCTTATTGCTTTAATTCCCTTATCTTAATGCCAGCTGTACTTCCCATAGATACAAGTTTCTACACGATCAGCAAACATTTTTCAAGAAGCTGTTAAAAAGATAAATGAAGTGACAGGACTACTCATTAATATTTAGTATTTATAATTATCATTTGCTCCCTGATGTTCAGGTCAGTTTTAACCCAAAAAATAATACATTTTGCCTTTCATATCTTGCTAATGACCTTGCTTTGAAAACAAGGTGCCACTTAAAGCTATGTTTGTATGCACAGCACAAAATATTAAAAAAAAATAATCAGATGATGTTGAATAATCAGATTTTCTTTGACAAAAGAGAGTTAGAATGATAAATCCTTTTGTAGTATTGTTTTTGAGATACCTCAAATCATTTTTACTATTTACTATTTCAAACTGGAAAACATTTTAGTTTGTTACTACTTGAAACCTTTGGAAATCAAAGGACATACTGCTTACTGACTGACAGAGATCAAACGTTAATTAGAAACAGGGAACACTATATTAAAGGAATAACAGTGTATGTAACATTGAATATCACAAATGTATAAATGGAAGTTTTATTTTGAGACTACAGTTTGTCGCAAACCACTCATTAATTTTCACTCAGAAATGAAATTGCATTTATATTAAAATGATACATAATCTTTTGCAACGACTCAGTTCTGCATTGCAGAATTCACTCGAAAGAACTCAGCTTTCTTGCGAGCAAGGTAAGCAATACTGTCAGTTCCTTACGTTGTTCTGCAACAGTTGGCTTCAGAAACTGAGACACAGCTTCCCATGTAGAGTTAAAATAAACACTACTTGGCAAGAAATGCTTCGAGAACAGAAAAATTTCATTATTAATTTGAATGCTTCAGTATCTCACCTTTCATTCTGCTTTGCTCGTTCTTCACCTTCCAGAAGATTCAGTCCAGTTTTCGGAAGTAGAACAGTGACAAATACTTTGTTCCCATTCCCACTTAAAATCTGTAATGTGTCCATCCAGTTTCCTTTCTGTGGTGGTTTGGTTTTTTTCAGATGGTATCTGTGGCTTGTATAGAAGTGCAACTATTTCTAGCGAGTTATTCCATCAGCCTTTGATTTTGTTCTTTATCACTGTCTTCCTCGCCTCCCCCACCCCGTCCATTTACGACTCTGAGAGACTTACTCTGCCTCTTAATCAGTCAACAGGCCATGCAGAGAGTATCTGTCAACTCTAACTGGACAGCTGTAACACGCAAATAATGACCTGATAGCCTTGCCTTTTCGATTTATTTAATCTGCCTCAAATGCAAGGCACAAAAATAAAGCTGCTTTTTTAAATCCAGTGTAGTTTCTGAATTGTGGTAGGTTATTAGCTGTGCTCTGTCCATTTTTTGCAAGATCAGCTGACTCTAAACATGGATTCCGATTATCCTGGGCTGAGACTGGAGGCAGTGGAGTGTATAATATCACCACGAATAGGCCCGTGGGTTGATGACATGGTTTTGACAGTGCGTTTGTTTGCTCTTCTAAGCTTATTCATCTGACATCCATTAGTTGTGCTGACAGGATTTTCTTGCGTGGGAGCGCAGGACCGCTGTCTCCGTATGTAAAAATGGCATACGTACTGATATGATCACCAAGAATAGTGAAGAGATTTATTTATTTTCAAGGATATTGGAAAGAAATGGCAGTTGATATTAAAATTGTACTTTGTGTGTTTGTATGGTGCCCTGAATTCTCTCTTCCTTATTTCTTCAGTATAACTCATTCATACTGTACATCTGCAACAATAAAAGGATTAATGACTTGTGACTATGAAGGAACTCAAAGGTGTTTAAAGGAATGAGAGATCTGGTATATAATAGATTCTTTCATGGCCGCATGATTGCTCCATCTGTTAGCTGTCCTATGGAGAAGGAAGTTGTGCAATCAAAAGCTTTCAGACCTATTCTGATATGTAGCATGGCTTTCTTGGGTTCAAATTCAGCTTTTAGGCGCTTTTGAAAAGAAAGCTCGCTTTCTAGGGCAAAATTTATATGCTATAGGCAATGCTCTGGTAGTAATCATAGAAAAGTGAGATCATCAGGTCCAAACTGCTGTTGAAAGCAGGGTCTTACATGAGGTTATCCAGGGTCCTGTCAAGCCGAGACTTGGGTATTTCCAGCAAGGGAGATTCCATCACTTCTCTGTGCAACCTACTCCAAGGTTACCTGTTGTCAGCCTCAATAAGTTTGTCTTACGTCCAGACAGAGCTTTCCTTGAAGCAGTTGGTGTCCATCACCTCTTGTCCTGTCACCATGCATCCTTGTGAAGAAAGTAACCCCATCTTCTCCATAGCTGCCTTTTGGTTACTGAAAGTCTGCGTTTAGATCCCTGCTACCCTCACCCGCAGGAGAGAGCTGCAATTATTTTTATCGTATGCTTTGCTGAATTGTTTCTGACACCAGTCAAGGTACCCAAAGGAACAGAGAATACTGCTGTGTAATGAAGAACGTAGAATAACTGACATTCTGTAAAGTAAACGTGACTGTTCATATCAAGGGTACTAGCATTATTGCTACCAATGGCAGACCATACTGTCCTTGACACTCTTGGTGAACGACACATCATCTGATACAGGATGAAAGTCTGCGATTTAGTGCAGAGGAATGCTGTAGATATAGATTACCTGTACCGTAGTCATACTAAATAACTCCAACGTTACAAAGGGAGATAAGCTTAAAGATCAGCTGTAATGTACTTTAAATGAAGGTCAGGTTGAAGCGAAATGCTTCTCTAACCTTTAGAATCATAGAATTGCTCAGGTTGAAGGGACCTTTCCAGATCATCTAGTCCAACCATCAGCCTGACTCTGACAAGACCCATCACTACACCATCTCTCTAAGCACTATGTCTGCCCGTCTTTTAAATACCTCCAGGGATGGTGCCTCAACCACTTCCCTGGGCAGCCTGTTCCAATGCTTAATAACCCTTTCAGTGTAAAAATTTTTCCTAATATCCAGTCTAAACCTCCCCGGTTCAGCATGAGGCCGTTCCCTCTTGTCCTATCGCCTTTGTTGCACAATACATTTATTTGCTATTTCCTTTCCCAGCCCATGTATGTGCACACATATACAAACATATCAACAGACCTATCTTAAAGAGCACCAGTGAATCACTTTAATGAAGACAGAACTAAATGTAAAAAAGGCTATTATAAAATATCATCATCCTTAGAAGTTGTAGCCTTCCTAGCTGCAGATACTCTGCTTTGCCCTTTTGAAGAACAAATTTGGCTCTGGTACTTGTTGCTTGAGATGACATCCCTCTGTCCTTGCAATAACTCATCCCTTATATCAATGATAGCCCTTTTCATGACTTCTGTTTGGTTTGCAGGAGGTACTAGCTATTATTTTACTGTTTTCTGCTATGATAAGACTTTTAAATTCCCTTTGGTATCTAAAATTTTATTTTGGCCCATGAATTCAAAAGGTTTCTTTTTTCAGTTGTTTTGCCTTCTTAACTAACGTTTGCTGACGAGGTGGGTCACAAGCTCCCATAGCAGTTTGTGTCTTCTAACAGAGGGCTTAAAGAATGTCTCTTAACTGCCTTTCTTACTTTAGGTAAGTCTTTGCTACTGTAATTGTATTATTTTTAGCACGCGCCATATTAAAGGGATGTTGTAGGACAAGGTCACTGAAAGTTAAGCGCTGTGGGAGGTTCAGTTCCAACAATAATGCAGAGGTTGTTTTACGTACTCTGAATTGTGGTATAAGAAGCTATTACTTCTTTTTAAATCTTCATGCCGAGTTCAGATTTGGAAACATATGATTAAATCTGTTGATTTGCTTTTCGTGTAGACGTGGCTATTTTTTCCTTGTATTGAGAACTCTGAATGCACATATTTTGTAAACAGAAGTTTCCCCAACCTATAATCCATGTCCTGTTCCCATTTATTAGCAATAATACTTTGGTTATGACAGAGAAGTCTGATGTGGTGAAAATTATAGTTGTGACACAGGTAGAGATTTGCCAGAAACAGAATAACCATGAAATCTGCTCTGCTTCTGGCCTTTTGAACAACCAGCAGGATTCTTTGCAGTTGTCTGATGTGGTGCAGCAACTGTGTTATTGTGACTGCTTAAATTAACTTACGCCCTGTTGTAACAAGATATGTTTCCCATTGCAAATGGCACGACAGCCCAATGAACTAATATCCTGTCCCTCTTGCCTGGTGGGGGCAGTTCAGTGTTTGCTTTGCCAGCGCACACTTTGTTGCAGCAGTTATTGCCATCTGCTTCAAAGAAGGAGTATGTGTAAGAATCATCTCTTTTACAGAAGAACATCATGTTAATTAAACTCTAGCAGAAAGGAAACTATATAAATATTTCAAATATTTAAAAGCTACAGCATTTGGATTCCACTGCGTTGGATATCGAGACCAGGCAGACATGATGATATAAAAAAGTGTTCCTAAGACCACAGCGGACAATTTGTATACGTTCTCTTTATTAGATTTTATTTTCCTTACGCTTTTCAGTTGGGAAGGTATTACAACTGTGACACTTACATGGAAATGGTGTGAGCTTTCTCCTTACCACCGTGTCTCCAGATTGGAAAAACAGTTAAACTCTTGCTGAAGACCCTAGATGCAACTCCAGTGCAGACTCCTCTTCATTTTGGTTCAGGACACAAAATAATTTGTATTTGTTAGTGAAGCAACCCATTCCTTTGTTGTTAAAAGTCTTTAAAGTGACACCTAAAAAAATACAGTACTGTATCATGGAAAAAGATCTTACCGTTTCCCAGCTATGAGTCACAATGCAGCGCAAACAAAGGTGACAGGGCATAAGAACCCTTGAACCCTCATGCTTTTCGTTCTACAAAGGTAGTCCTTGCACTCTTGGAGCTCAGGAGCCTCTCAGCTTTTGCCTGGTAGGGTACTAGGTTTTCAAAAGTTGAAAAAAATTAGAGGAAGGCCCTGGATCCTAGTTCTGCATACCTTTCACAAGAGATGTATGAGCCAATGGATCAAACCAAATTTGGCTTGAGGAAGATTTATACCTTGAGAAGCTGGCTGTGTTTTACAGAAGAGGTGGGTGTGTGGTTTTCTTCAGACATGTTATAGGTTAGGTTGGATAAGGGGAGAGTAATACCAGCTAGGGTTTAATAACATCAAATATTGGTTATCAGACAGAATAAGGAGGCATCACGATGTCTAAAAAGTTGTTCGTGCCTATCCTTGGCAGTTGTGATGAGTTGTTTGGTGGTATCCCTGTAAGGTGAGAAACAATATGTTGTAACTCTAGAAATGAGGAAACAGGCAGGGAGCTGTGATTTTGTATTTTGGATGATGGACTTTGAAGGGAAGAGCCCAGTTTTCTTCTTTTCGGGGGCTTGTTTTGCCTTACTTAGATACATCTGGTACTTGTTTATACAATGCATAATTAATCTATGAAACGCATTGTTGGAAGTTATCCTTGGGCCAAAAGATTAGTAGGATTCATATATAATCTGGAGCCATAGTTACCTCAAGGGGCAAAAAAATCATTTAGAAGGATATAAACTTTCAATCTTAAGGGCTTTAATCAGCCACTAATGACACGAGTTATGGAGAAAAGCCTTTCCCTGTGGGCAAGGTTTTTTTCCGTAATTATTATTTATGGGAATTTTTACGCCTTCCTCTGACACCTCTAGAAGAGGCCAGTGTATGAGATGTAGCAGTGGACTAGATGAACTGGAACATGCTGCGTTCCAGGTGGAAATTTACAGTGGGGGAAGGGGTAGATGGGGGGACCAGCAACCTGCTAGTTGCAGCAAGCTGCAGACCGGTGAGGTGGGTGCTGCGGTGTCCAATGGTATCACTGGGGCTGCCTACATGAGCACCTTCTCAGTTTAGGTCACAACTCTGTTCGCCCCCAGACTACTCTTCTGGTTTGAACTGGAAAATTCTTTTAACGTTCACATCCTTTGCTGGTAATCTGTTTGGATCAGTTCTTTGCAGTTTTTCTCAGTTTTTTTCTCCACTAAAGTGACAGAAGACTTTCAATCCATTAGGGAGATCAGTCAGCCATTTGTTGCGATATTATAACTAATATAATGTCGTTAGGAGTTGGTTCAGCTTGTAGTCCTTTTCCCGTAACTAGATGAGCAGAAATATATGAAGGTGAGAAGAGGTTTCTTGGAAAATGCTCAAGCCCCAGCCTTACAGTATGCTTTGGTAGGTAGAAAATTTATTAGAGGGGATGGAAGGCCTTCAGAATGAGGAGAAGCATAGGGAGTAGAGATGCTGGGCTTCTTTACCTTAATTGCAAATCAGATGAAGTTGCAGCAAGGGGCAGATATGTGTCAGCAGAATATTCGTTCCATCACAAATAGCGGGGGAAGGGTGCAGATTCAATTTTCAGTCATTTCCTGGCTAATGACAACCACCTCTTGGATGCTGAGCATCCACAGGTGAAATGTATCTGCAGTGTAATCAGAGTAATTAATTAATTCGTTTTGCCGTTATTGTAAATAGAAAAATATATTGCTTGACATAAAGCTAATAGAAATGAGAGGAATAAAAACAGGAGCTAGAAAAATACATGTAAAAATAAGGACAGGTGCACGTTTTGTTTTAACTCGACATTTTAGATGCTTTATGTCCACTCGTAAATACGTTAAAATTGAGATCACTCACTATTGTTCTAGACAGCTTATTCATTCTACACTGAAGATAAAGTTCTTTTCTAAGCTTTTACTTAGTGTTTTTATTTTCTTATTTTTATATTTAATACAAATTTCTATTCATGGTAATAGTTCACCCTGGACACAAACTTAAGAGCAGAATATAAATTGCCTGTGCATTCTGAATGGTTGATTTAGTATGGCAGTTCTTCTCAGAGCTGGAAGGATGTTACTCGTTCTTAAACTGCTGCTCACCAGTTGTGCGACAGAATAGAACTCGTACTTCATTACTTCCTTTTGTGCTTCTAAGGCAAATCGTAGTAGTTAAGTAAAAGTCACTGTTGGATGTTGGGACCTCCTGTATTTACAGGCACAAAAGGACTCTCTCTGTGCCCTGGTATCTCCACAGCAGTCACTTGAACACAAGAACTTGCAGAAGCAGGGATATGACATTTGCTGCAGTAAAAAGTCAAATAATTGAACTTATGTGATACTTGTTGCAACACTTGAAACAGCCGAGGGACTTTTTTTTGATTAATTTAAGCAAGTTACTAAATAGCCTGACATTAAAATTATGCAGCTGATAAATGTAAAATACGTAATTTTCATGGATTTAAACGTCAGCATATACTTAGGTATTCTATTGGATCGGGACCAATGTCCCCATAGCTTTGGATTCAAGCTTCAATGGAGTATTTTGTTGTGTTGGAATTTTTCTATGAGAGAAAAGCTTGAAGCCTGCAACTCCTGAAACAATCTTAGATGGCTTGCAGTAGGTAACGTACGATGTACCGTCTACCAAGTACATTATAACACGCGTGATACCAGACTATAACCCTCTTCAGTACTGGTATGTGGCAGCTGTGTAACAGCAGGCCTCTGAATACGGTGGGTGAATAGAAGCTGGAATGTCAGCGGTCGCTGCTTATGGGGCCATTTCGCAAGCAGAGTAAGGGTAAACTTTTCTGTGTGACTCCAATGACCGAGAATGAGCCAGGTCACCTATACCTGCTGACGTTCTTCATTTCGATAGCAGGTAAGTTGTACAAGGCAGTACAGAGTTTGCTGCTTTTCTTGTTTCTTTGTTCTCTCTGGATTTCTGTGTCATCCCTGCTGCTTTCACTGCTACAGCAGCAGGCACCACAAGTCCTCTGAGATCACATGNATTTTTAAGCTGTAAGCAGGTTTTAAACACCAAGTGTGTTTTTAAAATACCTTTTTCTCCACTAAAATTTTTAAATGAAATGACAGAGTAAACCAGATATATAGATAAACTTCTCATTGCTCAAGTTTAGCTAGTTGTGCTGTTTTCAGACATGCTAAATCTTTGGGAAACTTAGCTATTATAAAGGATAGCGACGTTTCTGTTCAGAATTTGTAAAATAGGCCACTGATAGATCTTTTATCTTTAAAAGAAAAAAAAAAGAAAAAGAAAATAACTCTTTCAGAGGGATTTTTATTAATGAAAATTACAATACTGAAAAATCTGGTATAGATTAGCAGAGAACAGTAACAGCGTATACAAATGGAACTGGTTGGATAATTAAATTCCTTTAATAGGTACTGAAATTTAAACCTCTTGATCCCTCTGACGTAAGCATAACTATTAAAAGTCATGGAACTTGACTCTAAAAGTGTAATGTGGGAGAGAAGCACTGGGATGATGATTAAGGTTTTCAGATACCCTGGGAGGAAATACATGCACGAGTAAAACAACAGACCTTTAAATGAAGCTAATAAAAAAAAAAAAAAAGAAAAAAAGAACAAACCTAAAACCTATAGCTATGAAATATAAAAAAAAGCCTTATATAGTTGTTTATACCAGCAGTAATGAAGCAACTTGACTGGGATAATCTAATGGCAAGTAAAGGACACTGAAGACTGAAATCTTTAAGGAATATCATGTTTTCACTATTCTTACATTCTTCTTTACCTGTTCATCATTATCTTGTCTGTTTTGACTGTATGTTCTTCTGAATGTCTGGTTTGGTTTTCTGTTTTCATGCTGAGAAACACAAAAGGCCCTCATTCTATGATCTCTTTTCTCACTAATAGACGACATTTTTTCAGTTGTGTTTACAATATATAAAGTAGCTGGAGTGTGTACTATTTGCCTTTTCTTGACTTAGTGAAAAGGAAGATTATTTACTGAGATGTAATACAACCGTTAGGAGGGTCTTACCGAATGGCTGACATGCTGTCTGCTAAGTAAGAAGGAAAGTGGTTTAGTAAGATTGGCACAAATGATGAAGTCCTGCCAGTCATAATACCGAGCCATGCCTAGTTTTTGTTCGTACTAACCGAAGCTATCTGCAAGCTTTAAACTGTGGTTTCTATTTTACTGTCCCCGAAGATGCTGAAGGATGAACTTTCTAGGTCGAGCGCATGCATTAGTTGAGAGAATAACATTTATAACAGCAGTTGGAATGCCTGTGGGCAAAGTATAAAGAAAAAATACTGTATAAAAGTAGATTACTACTCCTAAAGTTTATGCAACATTTAATGTTGACCTCATCTTTTTGTCTTCAATGTTTATATCTGACTTCTGCTTCATCACCACTGAGTGATGCTAAAGTATACAGGCAATATAAATTATCATTATTTACAATCCCTTTTTATCAAAGGCACTTCTTTTTAATACTATTTAATTTAGGCTATGATCTCAAAAGTTCCCAGCCTAGCTGAGCTTCCTCTGTCCATATAGCTATAGCTGTCTTGGTCAAAAGGGGTATATTTTGATCATCTTTATTTGCTTCCATTCCCTTCTGCAGTATGTTATTTTGGACCGTAATGGCAGGGCTAACCTTGGTTACTCATGTTTTGGCTGAGACTTTTTATCCTTTTCCTTTTTCAAAAAGACGGTACGTTTCTCAGTGCCCATTTTCTCTCCATCCCTGTGTTTCAGCAGATGAGTTCAAAGAACAGTACCACTGGCTTCTCCTTTTCTTAAAGTACTCATTGATAGAAGTAGGCTAACTTCTTTTAGAAGTTGAAGTTATGCATCATATGCCTAGTTTAGTGAAACTCATCATTTCCATACCTCTGTTTTTCATTGTCAGTAAGATTAAGTAGGTTGTGCTTTCTCTTTCTTCGGACTTTTAGGATTCGGATGTTCAAGGTGTTCTCTGCAACCACAAATAAGAAACCACCCTCTTTTATTTGTGATCACCTTCTATTAGAGTTAGTATACACCCACCATGTGATTTTCGAAAGTACACTGTTTAGGAGACAAAGAAAGACTGCTACAGGCTATTTCTGCCGTTTATGAGGATATGCTTTGAAAAGATTCTTATTTTCTGACTTTTTATAAAGCAGTAGGTCCAGTGGTTTTGAAAGACTGACCTTTGCTTCTGGATAAAAGGTTTCCTATTCCATCTAGCAGTTTTAAAGATCAAATCCTGCCATATTTTTCTCACCCAAAACTGCTTCATGCAAGTCGGTATGCCTGTTTCCGGATTGCACCCTCATCTGTAACATTTGATGGTAAGAACACTTGGCTATTATTGCTTTCGCTCATAAAGTTCGAATCACTTTTCATGGAATGTGAAGTATCCTTCCACAAACAGGGAAATGGAGCACAGAAAAGTTAAGGTGATTTGGTCACAGTTGCACAACAGGTAACCCGCAGAGGAAGGAACAGACCCCAGGCCTTCTAACTCCACTTCAGTGCTGTGGCCACTGGGCCCTCTGTCGTAGGCAGATGCTCTCTGATGGAAGTTTCACGGAAATCCAGATAACCCGTGGGATAACATCCGTATATATGAAGCCTGTAGAACAAGACCAATATTGTCATTTAATAAAAGGCATTATTTTATAGATATAAGACCAGTTAACACGTTTTAAGAAATGGCAGTGCTGATGTTTCCTGTTTTTCAGAGATTAAGATGGGCTGAACGATGGAGGGTTTCCCATGGTAAAAGTACTGCTGCAAATGTTTCTTCTGGTAATGTAATTAGGAAATATTGGCTCCAGTTAATGTAACTTTAACAAAACATATTGTCCTCGGCAAACTTGTTAAACAGGCATAGCCTTGTCTAAAAAGAAAAGAGGGGCATATAGTGTTTCCATGGAAACTCGGTTAAAATGCTATTTGTGGATATGGTCATGATCAGCACCACAATCTAATCTGATTGAATTAAAATGAAAGTCTTAGTTATGAAGTCAGTGCAGTATAGAAGTATCTTTACACATGCAGCAGTCATAGTCTTCCATCCTTAATAGATGCTTTCTGACTGCATGTAAAAGCAGGGAAATGTGTGTGTGGCCCTTCTCTTTTTCCTTCTGTGGTCAGTTGTACCCTTTTAAGTACAAAAATCAAGATCAGAATTTAAAATACATCTGTTTAAATATATGTTATTGAAGTGGGTTGTAGCTTACTGCATCTCTAATGGACGTGTTTGATTTCCTTTTTTTAATGAAAGTGAGAAGGGCTTTTCCCTTAGGGTAGGACATGTCAGCTCTGTACTCTGAAAGAATGGAGAAGATAAACTTTGCTTCCCTTATAGACATGCTGAGAAAATTTATTAATTCTGGAAAAGATTCTGGCCTCCTTGTTTGTAAAATAGCCATAAAATGCAGTTGATTGAATTGACCCTATTAGAAAATTAAATATGTTTTATGAAGTGTGTTATAGCAACATTTCCAAGAGAATCTTTGTCATTTAGAAATGTCTACGTTTTGGAAAGTGGTATTTCAAAGTTATTTTGATGCCTAGGAATACAGTAGATACTTCAGAATAACGACCTAATATTTGCTAATTGCCGTGTGAAAGAAGTGCTTCGGGAAATCCCATCAGTATCAGTCTACCTGTGGTATATACCTTAACAGCTATAAAAATCTGGCCTTTGGAAGGCTTTCTTTGTAAGTCAGTAATAGGTTTGCCTTTATATGACAACATAATTTCTGAAAATTCTTGCCAAAAATCCTCTTATGAGTGGGGATTTGAGGATTTTTTGCATCCTCCAGAGCTCCACTCTGGAAGGTGCTGAGTATTCTTATCATATGCTGGGCATCCCTTAGCTCTCTCAGACCTCGGCGGGCATTAGCAGTGCTCACCACCTTTCCGGCAGAAGCCCCAGCTGAATCTGCACCTATCTTGCAACTTAGCAGAAATAGAAGTTACTTGGTATGATAAATCCTTAGTTTAATGGAAGATCAAAGACAGCTACCTTTCAGCAAACCTTCCTGATTTATTTCAAAGCTATTCTATTAAAGAGGATTACAGCTGTTATCCATGATATTGATTTTCCTCAAAAATCATTAATTTATACTTCTAAAATATGCTTTACTGCTGTATTGACAGCTAAATCCTACTAATCCTTAGGATATAAATTGTAATATACTACTTGTTGAAGCATCTGGATAATGGTTTATGTGATGTAACCATATTACATTTGTACTTCTGTTGTGGAAGTCGTGTCAGCGCTTACACTATTTCCAGAAGTTAATAACTCGCCCAGAGAAGTTCGCTTATGGTCCTAACTTGGCACATGGATCTCAGGCAATGATGATATTTTATTAAGAAATTTTAAAAATATGTCAGTGCCTTTTAATTTTATCAGTCCCAACATTTTTAAATAGCATCCTTCCTTTGTTGTTTTCTTGGAGTATCCGTTCAAAACATTTATTAATTATGTATTTGGCCATGAATTAGTCCATAGTAAGGTAGAATCATAGAATCTTCNCAGCCTCCTCTTCTCCAAACTAAACATGCCCAGCTCCCTCAGCCTCTCCTCATACGGCTTGGTCTCCAGACCCCTCCCCAGCTTGGTAGCTCTCCTCTGGACCCGCTCCAGCACTTCAATGTCCCTCCTGTACAGAGGGGCCCAGAACTGAACACAGCACTCGAGGGGAGGCCTCACCAGTGCCGAGTACAGAGGCACCATCACTTCCCTACTCCTGCTGGCCACGCTGCTCCTGATCCAAGCCAGAATGCTGTTGGCCTTCTTGGCCACCTGGGCTCACTGCTGGCTCCTGTGAAGCTGGTTGTCCACCAGCACCCCCAGGTCCTTTTCTGCCGGGCAGCTTTCCAGCCACTCTTCCCCAAGCCTGTAGCGTTGCTTGGGGTTGTTGTGACCGAAATGCAGGACCCGGCCCTTGGCCTTATTAAACCTCATGCAATTGGCCTTGGCCCATCGATCCAGCCTGTCCAGGTCCCTCTGTAGAGCCTTCCTAGTCAATAGATTCCTTCCTTCTAGTGAATAGATTATTCTTTGTATTTTGTGGCATTAAGGAGATGTTTATATGTAATATACTGAGTACATCTTGAAAGATGGTATTTCTTTTCTTTTATACATACAAAGTAGGAGAATATGAAAAAACAGGAAACATTTCAATACACGGGAAAATCTTTCAGTGTTATTAATCTAAGATTACTTTCCGTTCCTGAGATGGTTTAAATCTCTAGTTCAGGTTATTCCAAGCATGCTGGTTTCCAGCTCCAATACTAGCGCCTATTTTTCTTGAGTTCTTTTCTATACAGATTCAATAAAAATGCATTTTTGATCCAAAAATGAAAAAAACAGGCAAACAATGCCGCTTTTGCAGATAATACTGTTCATGGAATAGTATAACGTCTGTACCTTTTGCTATTAGTGTCTTTTAAAATTGCTCAGTAAAAGACACAAACATAATACAGGTGGGTTGCAAATCCACCAGTGCCGTTTTCTTTGTATTTGCAACTACAGACTACTGTGTAGCTACTCACGCCTATTTCAAACACATGAAAACGTGCGTACTGAGTTTTTTGGGAACATGCTTTTTTTGGTACCTTTCTAAAACTATAGATTACCACCATGTAGTTGAACAGCAGAAACATGGTTAAATAAAGTAGTGATCTTAGGAAAATAAAAACATGAAAATGATTCTGGAACAGTACAGTAAATGTTCAACTTGTAACATATCCAATTGGTATGGTGTTGAAAGGCTGGAGAGTTCTATTCATGGTGAGGCATTTCTGATTTATTATTTGACTTTAACATTATTCATTTTTTTAGTAACTCAAAGTAATTTGTTAATCACAGTATTGCACAAGCAGTTTGTAGAGAACGTCGCTATTATTATTGACTCTGTCAATAAGAGATCCAAGACTTATTTCCGAATTATGTGGCTTGATAAAATGTTGGTGTTTTCTCACTCAGTGTCCGAAGACTGGTTTGACTAATGAGATTTCGTGTGTTCACAGACCTTGTACGCATGCAGGTACCCACAATGATAACTGGATAGAGCATGCAGTTGGTAGTCAGGGTGTTCTGGAGATGAGAAGAGTTGAACTCTGTAAGTCTCTCCCCTCTGTGCTAAGATTGGTAGCAGTAGAATCTCCGTGTCTTGGCTTCTAGGTCAGTGGTAGGAGAGAAGGTATTGGACTGACATGGGAAAAACCGGACAGAGACCTCATGAGTTCATTTTGCAGTAATGTCTCATCAAAGCATTCTCTGCCTGGCAGTACCATAACTTGTAGCCATTCTGCTGTGGTAGGATGTCAGTTTGGGAGGGATAAACCTCTTTGGAAATAACAGCAATAGAACTTCTGCCCATTTCTGAAATCAGCCTTTCTCACAATGCTGAGATATGGAGATACAGACTTTTCTTGTCAACATGATTAGGTAGTAGCCAGGATCAAGTCTGAAAAAACCAAAATGCTATCAAGATTGGAGCATGCTGTATTTTAGTTACAAGTGGAAGCAGAAAGCCTGACATGTCCTAAGAGAATCTGTTCGCAGTCTCCAAGAGTTCAGATAAGTATCCTACTTCCTAGATGTTTGTCTGAACTTTGAGCCTCTTAGGGTTCATTAACTGCAAACGAAACCACAGCCTTTTGGCTGAGACGTGAAAGGCGTACTGGCTAGGCTACTCTAAACGAGGACCTCAGCTGTAAGAAGTAAAGCTTTTTTTGAGAACTTGACAAGTCATGGTTCCTCCCTTAAGATTTATAAATGTGCTTACAAATATATATATTGCTCTTATTTTTCATTTCAGCCATGGGATGTACTTGAATATTGCCAAAAAATGAGCAAGAAAACCCTATAAAATTAAAAAATGGTTAGGGAGTTATTAAAATACCATCGCTGCTTCATTATTTTAGTGTTTTTATGATCAGATTTCAGTCTTCACTTGCTTCCTGTACCATCAGAATTCAGAAATATTTGTCAGACTAGTGGCCATGTATAGGGATGCTGGCAGAAGGCTGGAGGCTCAGAGGAACTCCTTATAAAAACTCTGCCACTAGGACAGTTTTCTTTATGATGGCGCTTGCCTTCCCTTTGCGTGCTACTGAAGCATTCCTGAGGCTAATAAAAATACTACCCTACCCACTTTTTTTTTCTTTCTGTCTTTCTTGGTAATGCAACGAACCAGGTGTTAGTAGGTGTCAGGTATTTTCTAAAAGTCACAGGGAGGATACTCCAGACACCAGACAGGGCTTAACCATGCCCCACCTCACCCCCTTCAAATTGTGCAGTCTAAACCACTGTTTTATACTGTCAGTGTACTCCTTGTGTTTCTCAGGAGCAAGGCATATATCTTTCCAGCAAAGTGCAGTTAGTGTAATTTTGCATGCCAAGTGGTTAGCTACCTCCAGGCTTATGGGAGGGTTTTTTTCTTTAAATTACAAATGGATTCCCATTAGCTCCCTTGAGCTGCGCTCCTGGTACACAAAGTTTATCACGGGGTAAACGGGTAGATGTCTGTGGGAGCCCTTTGTTGGAGTGTTGGCAGCACATCAGCTGCTATCTTGTAAAGTTTGAAATACAGCGTAACTGTCTGAATGATAATTTACAGATAACCTGTTTCCCTCCAAGCTTCTCAGTGAAGCCTCCTGAAAAGGCAATGGACTTTCAGTCAACAGTATCTATATTTTTTTATGTTTTCACTCAATTTATATCCTTTTTGTGTTTCCTCCTGCTCCTGCTGCTACTTCATTAGTCCTCCAGAAGGAAGGTATGTCGGGGAGTCAAAGGGAGTCTGGTTTATGATGATGTTCGCAGACTGCCCTCCGCAGTTCGGTTTGTCAGGGGCTGGCTGCAAACCAAGCCCTTCAGCTTTCCCTGGTGGTTTGAGTTTGGATGAACTTCGGCCTCCCAGCAATCATCATCCTGCTCCCCTTTCAACTTGGCCTCACATCAAGTTCCCAGTATCTCCTCCCTTTCTGCCTGAGCTTGGCCTCCAGGAAATACCAGTTGCCATTGCCTCCCCTGTATCTTGGGAGTTTCCATCCAGACAACTGCTTCCACCACTAATTCTAAAAATCTTCTGGAAGAAAATAACAGGTTTAAGGTCCATGAGTAAAGAGGCAGATCTTCAACTTTCCATCGTCGTCTTTAAGAAGGATTTACTCATTTATATGTTGCATCCTGATAGCTCTGATGAAGGAAGTATTCTTTGTGTTGCTAATTTCTTACGACAGATTACAACATATGCAAACCGTTTCCCATAACAAACTGGTCATTATATAGGACTTACAAACGTATGTGTATGTGTCATTCCACTTATTTGACGAAAAAAAGATAACGGTAAGATACCAGTAATAATACAGGATTTTTTCCTGAATATTGCTTAGAATCCAAAAATATGTGATAATTTGCACTTAGAGATTTTTTGTATTTTATATTTTATCTAGGTTAATAAAAGACTTTGTTTTGGAAAAATCAGTCTGTAAATGTTAATGAGGCACTGTAGCTTGAATTTAGGTGGAAAAGGTAGGTGCACATTTATATGAATTTCAAATGGATTTAGTATTAAATTAATCTAAAAGTACCTAAGCATTCAGTAGAAACGTTGTGAAGTTAGGCAAGAAGGTTTCATGTTGGAGAAGCTACAAGGAAAGTTGTAAATAACATCAGAAATCTCCACTGAGTTAAATAATGAAATATTAAAAACAACAACAACAACACAACACGTTGCAGAGGACAGTGTGAATAATGCGAGTATCTCGTCCAAACGCGTTACTGGTATTTTATTGTTGCTGGGGTAGGAACTATGCTTTATTATAAGAAAAACAGAAGGAAGCGCGCAATTACTCAGTAATTTGGCCCAGCTTTTTGTCAATTTTAAACTCTTATCATAGGCTACTTGTAACAGTTCGTTGTGAGGGTGGCTGGTATCACCACCAAGTATTGAGGTTGCCCAACACTTTCAATTATAAGCTCGTGTTTTCACTATATTAAAAAATAGCCAGACCTAAACTGTTAGGCTGAATTTTTGTGTGTTGAGTGTCTGAATCAGGTTCAGACATTCTGGATAATAAGACTAATATTTTTTCATGTTAAAAGAAAATTCTGGGGATCTACTGTTTGAAGAGAGAAACTGAAGAAAACAGACTGGAGTGAGAAGAGGAAGGTATAGGTAGAATGGAAAAGACCGCTGAGATCAAGAAGGAAACTGAATGAAGTGTGAAGTTTGGAAGGGCGAAACTGCATTTTCCTGTGCAAGTAAACTGAACCTGGGATTAGAAGTAGTCTGGGAAGTGCACGTTTGATGAATGCTCATTCGGATTTTTTTATATATCCTGCGTGTGATGAAAGAATGGCTATCACTGGGAATGTAGCTATGTTGGACGATACTGGAGCATAACTATATTACTGTGAGAGCGTGCCTGTTGGAATACCTCTAATTTATTAGTTAAGGCCTCTTGGATTTGAGGGGAAAAAAACTCTGTACGTTTTCTTTTTAATTACAGTATGTAACACATACGTTTTATAAGTATTTTTAAGGGCACCATCTTTGGTGGTGGGAGTTTTCCATTAATCTATAATAGAGGTACTTTTTGGCAGTTATGGTGTCTCAATATTGTGTGTTGGGGTGTAATATTCAGTGTCTCATTTTTGGCTAAGCTAAAAACTGAAGACGGCGATTTTGAACTGAAACGGATCTAGAGTGTAAGCAAAAGAATTGCAATCAACCTTTTTTAAGTAGCTAAAGGTGTTCTGGAACATTTCACATCAGTTATTAGATATTTTAAAAGATAGTAATAGGTAATATGAGTAGGCAGAAAGAAGAGAATCATGAGTCTAAGCTTAATACACAAAGGTGATATAGAGTAAAAAAAAAAAACCTGCTACAAATCTGTCTCCAAGATTTCTTATTTTGAAGCTAAGCTAAACCTCATTTAATATAATTCTGTCAGAAATAGGAAGCCCAAATTGTCCTCAGAAGGTTGAGTGCCTTTTATGTATGAGAAAGAATCGTAGTCTATACTGTATTCCGTGGGAAAAGGGAATGGAGACCATAAGATATTTTTCTAACCTTGCTGATATAGTGCTTTTATATAGTATAACATTCTATAGATATTTCACAGAATGGAAATCCTTTTAGCTTTTACTGCTTCTTCCTTAATTATGTATTTGGAATCCCTCTGCCAGGTTTAAAGGCAGATTCAGCTCCTCTCTTGCCTGAAATAAATCAGTCTAATCTATTTTTCTTTCTTATTTTAAGTAGGAGATGATTCTTTTTACTTAGAGCCTAAGAGCTCTTGTAATTCTGTGCACAGAAGTAATTTGTTGAGGATTTCCTTATCTTTCTGTCCATTTGCTTAACCGAGGAGATCTTGAAATGTGGACAAGCAATCTTGATCTGTTCTGAGTCGTTATTTGTTTCCTTCATGTTTGCCTCGATACTAAGCAGCCCTGAGGTATGTAGCAGTTGAACACTTCCCGATACTTGTGTCCTCAAAGCATCCCACAAAAAGAGTGAAATATTACCCTCAGCCATGAAATGAATGCATAAGGAAATTACTTATTTAACAAAAATTATCACTGAGCCAAGAATTTAACTTTCTAATTCTCAACCATCTGTAATTTCATAGGGAATGCGCTACAGAATAGCAGCCACTTTATTAAACAAAGGAAAGAAATCTCAGGGAGTGAGCTGTTTTCCATAGGCAGCATTAAAGGTATTCATTGGAATCGCCTGTGTAAATTCATTAATATGATTGAAACAAAAAATTGGATTTGCAATATTCATTTGAAATGACACATTTTGTGTTACATGGAGAAAGAGTTTTAATACCCCTCCGTCAGCTCACATTAGTTGATCTCATGAATAGCTCTAGCTCCAGCCCACGCTCCCCAGTGACATTACAAGGAAAGGCAGCAAGACAAAACCTTTTCTTCTCGTCTTTACTCATTTTTTCCTGGATGAAGAAAAACAATTTGTATCCCTTGGCCATTTTGGTTGAACAAGGCCTACAAATGTTGAAGGATACTTTTATATATATATTTAAGTTCCATGTAAAGATCAATTATCGTTTTTGTTCTTGGGTTTTGTTTTTTTAATTAAAAATGTGGGTGTTATCTGGATACCTTGCTGAACAGTATTTAGAAAAAAATCAGAGTGATTACATTACTTTTTTTCTCTAACCTCTGTGGTAGCTGTTACACCCAGGAGGCTTAACGAGGAATTGGTGACATAGGAGATACAATGCTTTTTCCCTTTTTTCCACATGTAGCCAGTTTGTAAAACAGATTTAAATATAAAGTAGCTTGGAGCACAGGTATTTCATTCTGAAGTTCTGAAATGCTGAAAGACCAGGATTGCTCAGTAGAATGTATTGGCTCTAAAACTTTTGTAGTGTGTTTGAATAGTTCTCAAAGCGTTAAAGGACCTGACCAAAAAATGTCCTGTACTAGGTACAATGTTCTTGAGAAGCTCAGGGGAAAAAAAAGCCTGCAAAAATGCTTTAGGATCACCTCAGAGGTTGAAAAGAAAATGATTTTCCCACACACTAACATTGTTAATAATTTTGAATATAGAGGCATTCAAATGCAATTAGCTGAATTGTAGGAAGCATTCATAATTGTCATTTATTACATACTACATAGGATATAGAACATTTAGAAGGTACTCATTCAGTTTACAGAGAAGTTCCTATATGGAATTGTGCAAGGAACAACACGTAAAGGAACTAAAACAGTGAGGTTAAAATCTCACATTAAGATATACCTCTTCGAAGAAAATGCCTGTTGCGGCTTGCACCATACCATGTTTATAGGAGCTGCGTCTTCTTCTCCTGTCCTGCAACATGGGTGCGAATCACAGAGTCATTTAGGTTGGAAAAGACCCTTAAGATCATCAAGTCCAACTGTAGATCACAGAGTCACAGAACGGTAGGGGTTGGAAGGGCCCTCTGAGATCACCCAGCCCAACCCCCTGCCAGAGCAGGGTCACCCAGAGCAGGTGGCACAGGAACGCGTCCAGGAGGGTTTTGAATCGAGTCCAACCATCATGTAGCACTTCGTTATTTTATAACAAGTAGAAGAATTACAAAAGTCTAAGTGAGGAAGTACTTCACAAGGGAAATAGGTAATCTGTAGTGTGTTATAGTTAAAACGTTGCCGTTATTACTTGACCGGAGTAGACTAAGGATAAGATGCATTTCTGTTGTACCTCAGAGATGAGTGATACAGCTCTTGTAAAAGTTAGGTAGAGAAACAAACTGACTCTTTTTTGAAAAAGGAAGACAGTAACTAAATTGATAATGCCTGGGCCTTCAGCTTCTACACAAACCATTGCTGAAATTACGGGAATCTGCTCGAGTGGGAGCAAGCCCAGTATTTCTCACTTTTATTTCCCCTCACAGTCTGTCCAAGAAGGCATCAAAATTCATAGAGCTAGTTCTATGAAAACAAAACTGCAGCTGCCTGCCTCCTCTCATCTTCATAAAGAGAAATGCTCTACGTTTCATAGACATGAGTCCCAGTATTTCAGTTGTCTTTGTATTACGGCATCCTGTTGTGCAGTTCATTAAAACATGCACATGGAGTCTTTTACAGATGAGCTTTGCTGTAATTATCTTGTTACTGTTTCAGATTCTCTCTCATGCGGTAAGTAATTTATACCGGACACTAGAAAACCTTCAGTACATATTCACTTTCTTTTTATTTAAGGAATATTCTAGGCTATGTATTCAGCACTTTTTTAGAAAACATTTGCACTTAAGTCCTAGAATCATAAGATAATTTATATTGTGAAGGATCTCCTGAGGATCTCTCACAACTTCATTATGGGACAACAATGGTTTTAATTGTTCCATAATGTTTGTTACAATTTCAGTAGTAGTTTACAAGAACAAAAAAGACGTTTAATCAAAAGTTGCTTTGACAGGAGTTTTAAACAGGCCAGCCATGGCAGATCAAATAAGCTCTAGATTATGGAGAATTATCACTGACATGTAGTGGAATATTTTTGATTCTAGTATTGTTGTTCTCCGTCTGTACTGGTAGTTTGCGGTTTAGATTTACTATAGGTCTTGGGTAGATGCTATGTGTGTTGGATATATAAGCACAAATGGATGAACTTCCATAAACATAGTGGAACAGATCTTGTCTTCATCCTTTAAAGCTTAATAAATGTTTCATACAGCTTTAAACCTTGCACTGACATTTGATAACAACTCTGTTCTTTTACATCATCAGGATAATGAACTTGATCATTTTCTCAGTTTTGACAGCTGCTTCTCTGCTCTGGTCGGTCGTGTCCCTAATTAGAGTGTGAGTTCCAAAGGGTTGACCTTATCGGGACCTAAAATGAACAATATCTAACCACAGTCCACTGCTCTATGTCTGTTAAGAGCAGTAGTATTTCTAACTGATAGAACAAGGCTTTGGGGAGCACAGATCTGTGTTTCATTCTAAACCCCGCTATTGTGACTCTCTCTATTAGATCTTTGTGTGAACTCTGGTATTCGTTTCCTTTATGCGTCATTTTCCGAGCAATAAAATAAGAATATTAAGGTTTAACCACATTTAGTGAGTATTTTGAGATTCTTTGTTGAGAGGTACTTTATAGGAAGTATAGATGGCTGAAATTGTTAGTTTTTATGAATGAGTCAGGAACAGAATTTCTAAGGCAAGTCCAGCAATGGAGACAAGCATTTTGGAGGGTTTACAGAAATAGTTAAACAGATTAGGAACCTGCTTTGTTATGGAACCGTAGAAATTAGTAGGAATTTACTCTGCATAAACACTTCTGAAAATCTGCTTCTTTAAGAAGCTAAACACTTTTGAAAATGCTTTTTTTTCAGGAACTCAGCCATTTGAAACAGAAGATGCCATTATAAAATCACTTGGGGAAAGATCCAGCTCTGTGGGTCTATATGTCTTAATTCTTTCTTGCTCAGAAACCTTATTCATTCTGTATCTTTTGGAAAACAAGTCTGATCCTCCGTGATCAGAAAGCTATTGTTTCCACCTGAAGTCTGCATTCTTTGTTGGTTGGAGTCTTAGATTATTAGAGTCAAATCTAGGCCTTGATTCAGCAGGTACCTGCTTATTTGTGTATCTAATGTTGAGCATGTGGCTTTGTTCACGGAATTCAACAGGAACATTCACATGCAAAAAACAAGGCATAAACTTTGCTTGCTGAAATCAAGAAGGCTTTTACTGATATAAATGGTTTTACATTAATTCTTACATCATTAAATACATCAGTAGAAATGTAATATGAGATTGATGTTTCAAACACTGACATAGGATCCAGAAAATTTGTGAAAAGTTCCTGAAAATGTGGGTGTTTTGCCCCCATTTCAGAAAAAGGAGTTAAAATCTGCAGGTCACCTGCATGCTAGGAATGAACCTAAAGGCAAACAACAGATGAAGAAAACATGTGCTGCACGGCTGTCAGATAGCATCTTCTCATTGACCGTAAAATAAATTACTAGATAATAAAATGTAGCTGGAGAGAGTTTCCTCTGGAGTTTATTCAAAAGGAGAAATCGATTTATCTACTTACACTCTTAAGCAAAAATGTCCATGAGTTACAGATACCAGAAAACTATTTATAACCTGCTTATAATAAGAGAATTCCTTATGTAATTTCACATGCCATTGTATCAGTTCATTGCAGATTTAATTTCACATACTTTTTCCTATCTGCTAGCACAAAATAAAATCTATGCATGACATCAGCATGTGTACATTTGCAAAAGCAAGTACAAATAATCTAAATGTAAATATGTTTTTAAATGATCCCTGATGTGGATCCTAGAGGAAGAATAAAAAAATTAAATTTTCTTCAATTTTCCAAAACAACTATTTTTTTTTTAAAGTTTTTGATTAGTTTTAAACAAAACATGGTAGCAATAAATTTGCTAGAAGTCGGGTCTTCAGACCTTCAAGGCTTTAAAAACTGTAGCTTTTGTGAAGAAATGGTAGACTAAGGTTATAGATTAGTCATTAGGGCCAAGTTCATTCATTTTACTCTAGCAATTATGTATCCTCCAAGCTGACAAGAAAGAGCTGCAAGGCACTGAACTAGAACCCGTTGATAAATTGTGCTGAGCAACTAGAATATCACCTGGTGCGGGGCCAGCCCTGAAACACTTTTGCAGGAAAGCCCAGCCCAAGGTGTGCCCTCTGAGTGAGAGAGAGCATAAAAGATCCAGGGATGCAGCAATAGCTGGTAAGAACAATCGAAGCAGATGTCTTTAGGCTTTCTCTCCCTGCTTTCCTGCCGTATTCTTCATCATATTAACTTCTTCTAAGTAAAAGGAAGTTAATTCAAAAATTTCCAGCACAGATAGATGGAGGTGTTATCATTCTCTTAGTACAGGCAGGTGAAACCAGAAGAAGGCCTGTCAGCTTGACCTCGATACCAGGAAAGGTCATGGAGAGGATCATCTTGAGTGAGCTCTCACGGCAAGTGCAGGGCAGCCAAGGGATCAGGGCCAGCCAGCATGGGTTTAGGAAAGGGAGGTCCTGCTTAACCAACCTGATCTCCTTCTATGACCATGTGACCCGCCTTCTGGACGCGGGGAAGGCTGTGGACGTTGTCTATCTGGGCTTTGGTAAGGCCTTTGACACCGTCCCCCACAGCATTCTCCTGGAGAAGCTGGCGAATCATGGCATAGACAAGTGTTCTCTTCACTGGGTTAAAAACTGGCTGGATGGCCGTGCCCAGAGAGTTGTGATTAATGGGGTGAAATCCTCTTGGCGGCCGGTCACCAGCAGTGTCCCTCAGGGCTCAGTTTTGGGGCCAGTTTTGTTTAATATCTTTATCAATGATCTGGATGAGGGGATTGAGTGCACCCTCAGTAAGTTTGCAGACGACACCAAACTAGGTGGGAGTGTTGATCTGCTTGAGGGTAGGAAGGCTCTACAGAGGGACCTGGACAGGCTGGATCGATGGGCCAAGGCCAATTGTATGAGGTTTAATAAGGCCAAGTGCCGGGTCCTGCATTTCGGTCACAACAACCCCAAGCAACGCTACAGGCTTGGGGAAGAGTGGCTAGAAAGCTGCCCGGCAGAAAAGGACCTGGGGGTGCTGGTGGACAACCAGCTTAACATGAGCCAGCAGTGTGCCCAGGTGGCCAAGAAGGCCAACAGCATTCTGGCTTGTATCAGGAATAGCGTGGCCAGCAGGAGTAGGGAAGTGATCGTGCCTCTGTACTCGGCACTGGTGAGGCCTCACCTCGAGTACTGTGTTCAGTTCTGGGCCCCTCTGTACAAGAGGGACATTGAAGTGCTGGAGCGGGTCCAGAGGAGAGCTACCAAGCTGGTGAGGGGTCTGGAGACCAAGCCATATGAGGAGAGGCTGAGGGAACTGGGCATGTTTAGTTTGGAGAAGAGGAGGCTGAGGGGAGCCCTCATTGCCCTCTACAACTACCTGAGAGGAGGGTGCAGAGAGGTGGGGGTTGGCCTCTTCTCCCAGGGGAATAATGACAGGACCAGAGGAAATGGTCTGAAGCTGCAGCAGGGGAGGTTTAGATTAGATATTAGGAGGAATTACTTCACTAAAAGAGTGGTCAGGCCCTGGAACAGCCTGCCCAGGGAGGGGGTTGAGTCACCATCCCTCGAGGTATTTAAGAAACGTCTGGATTTGGCACTTCAGGGCATGCTCTAGTGACAGAGATTGTAGGGGTTTTTGTGTGTGTAGGGTTGGACTCGATGATCTCAAAGGTCCTTTCCAACCATGAAGATTCTATGATTCTATGAATCAACTGCCTCTGGAGCTTATGAAAACCACGATGTTTCTATTGAACAGCAATATAATGCAATGTACTACTAGTTCTGATGCTAACCTCAGACTAGACCGGAAGAAAGGTTTACTGATATTAGAAAAAACATAATCCCACCTGAGGTTTTGAGAAATATATTATTTAAACCAGTGGTATCTTCATGAATCATTCTGAAAAAAGAATCACCTTTTTTTAAATTTGAAAACCAGCAATGTCTGTCAAATACTTTAATTTGACATAATTTCACATAATGCTCTTGATTTTGTTGTTTTAAAGGTGTTTCTAATGTTTGAAATAAGCTTCTTGTGTTCCATTGATAATTAAGGGATTAAATGACTGAATAAAAAATGTTGGCTTGAAATGTTAACCAATATTTTCATATAGTTTCTGCACAAATCAAATATATTGTTATCAGTAAAATATATGTTTGAGATAGATGTGAACGTAAATATGTTCAGTTTGTGGGGTTTTATGCTAATTATGGAGACATATGCTATTTGAATGACATTTGCCTTGTGTATTCTTCAGATTATATTAGCAATATCTTCATGTTTAACCAAACTGTAAATGATTTAAGATGTGACTGTGTAATCTCTTCAATTTAATTTAATTACTTGTGTTTTTTCATTTTTGGGCTTACTTTCCCTTTTTATTTTAGGACTGTTTTTCCTTCTGATTAATTTTAAATAATCATTTTGAAGGAATTATAACACACTGTTTTTATTTGTGTATTTCCCAGCTGTAGGTATCCAGATGAAACTTGAATTTTTTCAGCGGAAGTTTTGGACCGCAAGCAGACAGGTACATTTTAAATTGAAATTTTCTTTGTCATTGAATCCACAACAGCTTTCTAAGTTTTCAGGTAATGATCTGGAGGTTCTTATGTCACAAACGAAACTATTGTACAGAGACACTGGAGTTGAAATGTATAATGGCTAGTTCTTCTGGTTTACGTTCCAGTTCATCATCACCAAGAAGAGAATTCAGTGGTCAAAACCAGTTGCTTGATCCCATATTTATGGAAGCAAGTAGATTATTAATTTTAAGCCCCTATACGTAGGGAGTTACGTCATTGGCCTGACACATGTTAATTTTCTCCCTCAGAAAAAGGGGAAACAGCTAACTGAACTATGAAATTTACTCATTTTCAGTGATAGCGGAATTACGCCTCCTTGCTTACTCTAGGAACCTATCTTCTAACATTCGGTAACTGAAGTATCACACAGACTAATTAACTAAACTAGACTACTAAATCATACTTGGCATTTATGGTCTTCAATAAACTATACCTAAGATATCCAGGATATAAGATTTGTACTTATTGAAGAGGATAATCATGTACTTTCTAAAGATTAGGAGGTGCCATCCTTATTTTGAGAATAGATTGGAACTGTACTCTTTCAGAGAATAACCCCTAAAACGCAGGCCCTACCCCACCCCTTTTCGAAAACCGTGTGTTCTTGTCTACGAATGGTCTCAAAGCCTCTAACACATGGGGGAGATGGTGGTGTTTAAAACAGTTGAGTTGTTACAGTGGGAGTGCACCCTTTCTCTGAAGACAGGAACACAACAGGATTGGTGAACAGATCTAAAACTTTCCTAGTCATTTTTAGAACAATTGCTGTCAGATGAAAAAGTAATCAATATCAACTTCTTTGTAAGTGTGCTCATACTGATTTTTAATATGTCATATTTTGTAAACATCAAACTAGAAATTAAAATGTTTTATTGATTTTTGATATCGCCTCTAGTGTGCGTCTCTCGATGGCAGATGTGCTATAAGTTGTGATGATGAAGTAAGTAACAGATTATTTTTTTTACCATTTTTGTCTCTACTGCAGTAGAACCTAAAGTTGATCATAATGTACAATGAGATGTTCAAAGTAAATTAATCTCCTGGTGTAATTTGGAATCACCTTCTGAGTATTATGCTATTTAGATAGTGAGACTTCTTTCATGACTGCTTACACACATCCATTTAATTGCAAGGCTGACAACAGTACCTCAAATATGCGTTGTAATAAGTTGTGATTTGTGAATCCAGTTTTGGAAATCATTTGAAGCTGTTCTAAGGCATTTTTTTACTACTTTATCATACATCTTAGAAGGTAATCTCTGATGTTCACAGTAGAATTGGACAGGAATTCACAGGTGAATCTATGCAGCACTAATACGTTAATAGCAAAAAAAGGAAGTAACTTCAGTCAGTTTGGCTTTGTGAACTCACGAAAGTAGCTTTTTATGGAATTTAATTTGGTAGATAGAAATAGTATTTTTAATATCTTATGCATAGATTTTACAAAGACTTTCACATCGTACCATATAATATTTTGGTTAAGCAACCAATGTGTCACAGGTTAAATGAATTAAAAAGTGGAAGACAAAGAACAGACTGTATTGCTATATGGGGAGGAATTAAGCATACAAGATTCTAGAAAATGAGAGGTGGGTTTGAGATATTGTATCACATATAGTTCTTATCAGTGACTTGGAGGCAAGCAAACCAATTACTGATAACATCCCTGTGTTATCTCTCAGCTGAGTGAATGGTTTGAGGAGATCTGGATCATCTGATAAACTCTGCTTGAACAAACTGTATGAATTAAGTATGAGAAAATGTAAATTCATACATCGGGAAATAAAAACTACAGGCTGTATTTGTATGACACTTCTCACATAGTGGCCAGAAGAACTTTTGCAAAACATACATAAAAGGCAAGAGCCTGTTTGGCTCTGTAATTTCTGATAATGCAATGTTTTTGCAGTCTTTTTTTAAGTAGGGTAACATTTTTTTATATAGTTTAAAAGTTTTTATACAGCTTTATTCAGTTTTTGGTACATGCTTAGTTGCTTCCAGGAAAGCTCCTCTCTGTATCACCAGGAGTCAGCAGTCAGTACAGCATTAGTTTTTACACCTCTTTCAACAGAACAAACGTACGGTACTCGGAGCAAACCACCAAGAACTGAGCAGTTGCCCCCACCATTGCAAACAGAGGTGTTTAAAACAACGCCTTCTCAGCTCTTTTTTCTCTGAAGCCATTTCTTCTCAATATCTTGAAGTTCTCACATGTTTGTGTCCCTACTTTTTACAACAGGAACCTACGTACATTATTAGCACTTTTCCATAAGTCTTTATTTCCTTTTTCGCTACTGTCTTTTCTTATCTTTCTTATAGTCTTGCCTTACAGGTTTCTTTCTGAGTGTCCCAGCATTTGGAATAGACTCCCACTTCTTATCTCGGAGGTGCTGCTTCCCGTGTGTTAATGTATTTCCAATGAAATCTCCACATCTTCCACCACCTGAACTGCTGCCCTGACTGTATTCCTGCCTATACAATAGCCAATTCACCTGGAGCGTGCTCTGTGTTGTGTAGCACTGAGCTTGTTCAGGGCTGTTCCAGGACGTAAAAAAATTTAAGAATAATAGTTGCATAAAGTAGTGTGCGATGTTTCCTGGTGTGCAAGTTAGCAGAGCTGGGCTTTCCTAAGGATAGGTAATTCAAAACTCTAAATCATTGCGCTAAAAACAAGTTCATGAATGTGTTCGAGGAGTGCTTTCGAACATTCACCATTATTGTATTGGATATTTAGTTGTTTAAGGCACACAATGTTGTTTTAATTTTTTGGTTACTTTTGTGTAAATTATTTTATTAAAAGTTTAAAAGGTACATCATCAGTCCTAGCAATCTCACTTCTGGGATGCTACTACAAAACCTCATGTACTGTGACACTGAAGTGTTTTATTGAAAAGTGAGTCCAGGATGTAGGTGCAGTGATAAAATTTTTAAAATACATGTCTGCTCTAGGATGAGATTCAGATCACAAAAACCATTCCAGGAAGAAAGACAGAACTTAAACTATCAGCAGTTATAAGAGTGGAACGCTAACTTCGTTGGCATACCAAATCAGCAAAACTTACAGCAAACTATTACTCATCTACTAGGACACTGGGATCAGACAGTTGGAGGATAGTGATAGCGATAAATACTAGAAAATAATATTTACAGTAAGGCCAAACACAAAGGCCTGATGGCCATGCCATCTTTAGCAATGAAATGGACCATATGAGTCAACATGTCTTTTGCATTTCCAGCTGTAACAATGTACAGACTCTTCCATTTAAATCTTATATCATTGTACTCATTAAGTAAACTTTTCCAAATATGAAGTAATGAAAAACAAATCAGATTCCACCCAGGTGTGGGCAAAAGTGCTTACTTAGCCCTAATTCCAGGCTGTCATTTGCACATTAACCAATTTTAAGGTGAGCTTCTAATGTTTATTACGCCATTCTCCTAAGAGCGATCAGACATCTATTGAAAAAGAAGGTCTGTAGAACTGTTTACTTAAGTTTCATGGCCTTGCTTTACTGTAGCTTGCTGCAGACTTAATGTACAACTTTACCTTGAAATGTTTCCAGCAGCTTTAAATATTTTCATCAATGGGTTTCCAGTCAGAGCCAACCAGTTTGAGAAGTAGAACTGCAGGTAGTCTGGGCAGAGAGCTGTATAAAATCTCCTCCTTGTTTAGCCTAAACCACCACGCTTTGGGGATTAAAACTAGGCAGAGATGACTTCCTTCATGTGCAGTAGCCTTTGCAATAGGATAGTAATATTACATAATTTCTTGTCTAAAACATGCTCCTGCTACGCAGTGTCCAAATACTTCATCAGAACAAGGATATCATCATGACTGCAAAAATTTTTTTGGTCTGACCTTGCTAAGAGGCAAGTACACGCCGATAAAGATTCCAAGGGTGCAGCCAGAAACAATTCACTCTTCTTTTTTATCGCATTGGCAGTTAACAAGAATAGTCATATACTTTGCTAAATATTCATGCAGAACTTCTTTTGCTATTACATCCATGTGCAAAGAAAACGCAAGCAGTTTAGAGTCTTTTCAGCTACTTTCACTTGACACCAGCAGGAGCCATATAAGCATATGGAAAAATTTAGTGATAGTGCGAACCTTGGTGATTTAGAGATTCCAAACTTTTTTCTAATGGCAAAATATACTGTTGATAGAACTCAATCAAATATCACAGCTCTTCCATTGAGTCTGTTAATTTTTGCAGCTGCCTTTTCTCAACGGCAAGAAAATACCTGCTGAACAGTTATGGTATACATCAAAGCATTTAAAAGTATTAAGACATTAACGCACATAGAGTGGCACAATAGTCATACGGAGAATTAGTTGACTTTGTGTGATACTTTTGATTCTAAATTACAGACATACAATTAATTAGAAATCCTTTTTTTTCTCCTCCCTTTTTTTTTTTAAGAGCTTTGAATTTGCTCGTTTCTTCTTGTTTTCCTGGTGTCTCACATTTTACTTTTATGTTCTGTTTTCTTTCTTCTTCCTTTTTGGTTTCTTAACCCATATTACATTCCATTACTGTTATTATATATTGGAGCTGTGAAAAATACATAGAGAACTTGAACTTGATCAAAGTTACTGTAATCCAAATGTGTTCTCAGACCTCAGTCAACATTCTTGCTGTGTTTATACTGGACTCCGTGCCTACTCTATTTTACAAGCTCAGGGACTCTCCGCCTATGGAACGTTCCCCTTGAAATCTGAAGTTCACTGAACTTGAACCTTTGGGCAAACCTGCGCATAGTTCATTTCCAGTACCTGTGACACATTCTGAATTAAACCTCTTTCACACGGCTCTAGTCTATGCAAATGCTATTATCCAATGCATTAATCTTGTATCTGAAATCTTCTGAGGGAGATTTGCTAATGTATTGGACAAGTAAATGCACCTCACTGTCCTTTGTGAGTGCTAAGTTTAATTTACAAACTGGTTGATTAATGTAGTGCTGAATATTGAACGTTATTTATCTTGCTGGCAAGCAGATGAATGAATGGTCCTGAATGAATGTTTTTCCCTTGTTAATGTTTCTAAAATGGATTGAAATAGGAACCCTGTTATCTTTACATTCCACTTAGTGCGTAATGCCTGTTTTCAATAATAACGCTAAAACATTAGTATCTTCTTAAATTCCGAACAATGCTAGTGAATGACTATGGCTTAGAGATTTGAGACATGGCCACTAATTCTTGAATCAGGACAGTATTTTCCCAACTGCGTATAATCCATAAACTGTGAAATCAAGCCTACACTCTTTCTTGCCCAGCATAACTACTTTTATTTATTTTCTATACTGTGGAGAAATATTGCTTCTAAAGCACTATCTTCAGATGAATCTTTCATGGGTGAGGACTGCAAATGTGTATCCTCAAAAGAGCTCTTTGTTGCTTTAGCTCCTCTCTTAATAAAGTTGGTGGGCGGCTTATGACTGACTTTGGGGAGAGCAGTCTTCTGGCGTTAGAGTCTACTGCTGAAATTCCACCCTTCACACGCCATTGAGGTTAAGTAGCTGCCTCTTCTGAATGCGTTGGCTCTACTCGATTCTTTGCCAGCATCATCAGCTTTTCACGTTGCGTTTGCCAATTTTTGGCTTTCTAGCAGATCAAAGGTTGGAAATGAGTTGTTTCAACTTCTTTTTTGACAGATTTTCTGTCGCTGGGGGCGTCTGTAGCTTAGGTTCCCCTACTAGAATGAATATCCTGCACTTGCATTAGGGAATGATGTTCATTTCAAACTTTTACCTGATTTGGGCTTTTTGCTTTTTTAAAAACTAAGCTTCAAGCCAGCATTTCTTCAAATCTCTCCTCTTCTTCAGCCCCACGGAACAGTACTGGTATGTGGCCAGAATGAGAATCAGACACATCTAAGCATCTCTTGAAAAATCCGACTGCGTTTTCACAACATCTTGCACAACTGCTCTCGTACGGAACTGCTTTCCTCTCTATAGCTGTAGAGAGATGTTGCTGGATGTGCAGAGCGTAGCAGAAAGTGTATTTTATCACGTCTCTGTGCAGCCCATTTGCAGCAGGAAAGGTTTTGAATTAAAACCAAAGCCACGGTGATTCCTATACTGGAAGCCATACTACTTTTTTTTTTTTTTACACAAATGTCACATAGAATTCAGGAAACAATGATAAAATGTTTGCTGATTTAGACCAACACTAGAAATATGTTAAAGATTTAACGCTGAGGTAGGTATTTGGCAATACTGAAGAGAAACTGAGTTGTATCGAGGTTTGAGTTGAACCTTATGTTTAGACTCTGAAGCGCAGTAATTAAAACTTTGCCTGTAGCAAGTAATTCACTTGAGGTTAAAATAGTGCATGCGTGTATGGAGGGGAAGCACTGCTTTGGGCTTACCTTGTTTTACACAGTTTATACGTCTGACCTACGAAAAGCTAACAGTCCTAACTCTAAATCCAGTTCCCAATTAAAAACACAGTTTGAAAAGCTTTAGGAGACCTGTGGGGCCTCTTTCACAGAAGTTTTTGGTCCCATCCCCCAATGAACAAATTAAAAAATATTACCTGGTCCCCTGTCGGTCCTCCAGGCTGACACTGTGTTTTCATTAATACATCATTAGGGTAATGACATTGTGCTGATGTTTTTCGCCAAACACAGGAGAAGCCATCAGGAGCAGCAAAGTTCTATGCCTTTGGAAACTTAGTTGTAAGGAAAACTTTTAAGAATGGATTATAAAAGCACTGACCTTGTTCTTTTTATGTTTGCTTATAGTTATGTTATATCCTCCCTTTCTGTACACATCTTTGTTTTGTTTTGCATGAATCGAATGTGTAAAAGTTAAATCGGGTAGCATCCCGTAAGTTGAGACTACATTCACTTAGAAGTTATGATGTGAGCCATTAGAACAACCTGAAGTCTTTACCTGTTTAGAAGTCACTTGGAATTAGGGTAAAGTAAGTAATTAACTTATTGCTGTATCCTAAAATAAAAAAACAAATTTGGAATTTATTATTTTTCAGGCAATCAACTGTTACCTAATAGATAACAATGGATTTATTTTAGTGTCTGAAGACTATAGACAGGTAAGTAATTTTTTTTTTTCAATCTTCTCATGTAACACATTAGATAAAGTTACTTGTTTTTTAAATGGGCCACTATCTTAAAATGTTAAGGAATTAGTAACATAAAATTAAATAAAATCCTTCAACAAAGAACGTAAGCTGTTTCTCACAGGAGCTCAGTTTCTGTCTCCCGTTGGGGCAGGGTCTGCTCTCAAAGCTCATAAATGCTCTCTTAAAGGGCTTTTTTGCCACAGAAGCGTCTGTCTTCCATACAACATTTTTACCCCAAGAAAAAGGATTCCCTGTGGCATTTTTGCCACGTGGAAAGGTTGGGGAGGGAGGGAGGGCGCTGAGGACACAGAGCTTACACGTTTAAACTTGAGATAATGGCTCTAAAATTTCATTAGCTCAGGAGTTTGTTTTGTGAAGTGGATTAGAGTCATTGAAGGATTAAAAATAAGCACTCAGCATCACAACAGGGAGGACAAGGATCATGATTAATGAGAAGATCATTCAAAACTTTGATTTGCTTTGACTTCGTGGAAAAAAATATTGAAAAACGAATGTATAATTGGTCAATCCTGGAAACCTTATGAGGAAACCACCACCATTCTCATGAACTTTTGCCTGAAAACTGCTGGGATGGTGCACCAGTTATGCCAGAATTGTCTGAAGTTGAATTTCTTTTATGTGTTGGGATTGTGGGTAGGAATATCCATACTCCTACTTGGGCCTCAGGTGAATTAAATTTGTTATGACTAGGTTGGTTACTGAGAAACAGCTATTGGAAAGAGCTCTGGGTGACTTGGAAGAGTGACTGGAGAGGAGAGAAAAAAACTCTAAGTGAATGGCAAAAAAGAAGCCAAACTGAGTATTTTGATTTTAAATTACAAGCTTGAATTATTGCCACTTCAAATCTGACGCTTCTGAAAGTAAAAAGATACAGATATTTTTCGTATTTGCATAGTGCCAAAGTAATTGCATGTTTCCTTGGGATCCCTCTCTTCCTTGCTCCATTTCGGTTGAGACCTGTAAGCAAGTAATAAACAAGGGAAATACAGTTTTTCTGAAACTATTATCCTTCCAATGCGTACTAGAGCATTAACTGTTAAGCATGCTGTACTGTGTCATGCAGTAGTCATTCTTTGTGATATTCTTATATGCAAAATTGAGCATCGAAATTTATTATATTTTTTTACTTTGTTAAATGTATTTCTTCCGTCCCATATGAACTAAAAACGTAACATTGCTTAAATATTGACTGCATTATGTCAGAAGAAGCTGTTAAGCCTAAAACGGACAGTAAAGTTGTCTCTATACTTACGTAATGCTACAGTAATATTATGATAATTATAATAGTATGTGTTTATTTATTTTATATGTGTACGTACATATATACTCTATATTTATTGGAGATGGGGAAAGAGGTAGGTGGGATGAAGCATTATCAATTACTCGCCTGTCTGGGGTTGCTTCAGCACTGTTTTTCTATGGACTTTCCAAAAGTTACCTGCACGACTCTAAGAATCTGGTTCAGGGGCAGCGTAATTCTTCATCTGCATTACCACTAAATCCTAATGTATTAAAAAATAATGATAATCTAGATGTTACTGCTTTGGAGGAGAACAAATGGGGTTTTTGTGGAGCGAACTGTCGCTGAAATGTCTTTATAAGAATGAAACACAACTTGATAAATCAGGTTTATTACTATCTAAGGTTATAGTAGTCATTTATGGTTTGGTCTTTGACACTGGCCGCCTCTCCAATAGTTAGGATAATCTTTCCTCACCAGTCAGCTAGGGCTATTGAAGCTGGTGTTTTTAGTCATAGAAGCTACAAATGTTCCTCTTGTTTCTAGGGGACTTTACACACCCGCATGTTTTGGAAAATGTTCCAAGTTTCCCCTGAGTGAACAGAAAAAAAGGCAATACTTGCTTTTTAGGTGGAGGAATGCCTTTTTTTGGCTAGGGCTGTAACTTTTCTGCCTGCGAACTCCCAGGTGCATACTTGAGGTCAGCTAAGTTCCTTGTAATGGAATTGGGGTTTAGTTCATACAAAACCTATGGAATCCATGCAATTTGAGAGTGTAGTGCCCTTTCCCCCCCATAAATTGTGGGATTTCTCCCTTTAAACAATGCGGAGAACATATCTAATCCCTCTGGGAGTTGAGGCTCTAAACTAAAAAATGGATTCCCAAGCTAGAAAAATGCTGTACATGCAAGATTTTCCAATGTCATATGAATGGCTGCAGATGATGGAGTCACTTCCATGCTACATACCAAATTCATAACATGAATGTTTGTTTTCTCAACAGAGATTTATTTTTATTAGTCCACGTTTACTGAACAAGGACGAAATGAGTAATTCATCAGGCTGAGTGGTTTTAAGTATGAAATGACTCTGAATGGAGTTAAAATTTACAGGACCGATGAAATGTACTGTTCCAGCTCCTTAAACAGGTCATGCAGGAATTATAAACAACGCTTTTTTATGACTGTTTATGAAATCCTCTCAAAACCTGTTTATATATTTTTGAGTAACATTTTAATCACAAGGGGTTGTGATCAGATTAGTGTGTTTGCTTCCCAAGCTTTGAGTTGGAAAGGCTTTTATTTCTGATGTTAGATGTTATATAATGTACCTCAATGTATCGTATAAGCCCTCACATCTGCTCGGGGGTAATAATGGAATCCCTATAACTTGCCGTGACTGTGAAGTCCTCTTCGGTTTTTATGTAGCAGTAGTCCTGAAAACCTATCTGTGTAACTGTCAAAGCCACTCTTGTCGGATCCTAGAATGTGCCAGTTTAAATTGCATCCAATGTTGTTTTGCGTTTATCGAGACTTCTGGTAATTTCTTGCATTTTTCCCTTGCAGACTGGTTACTTTTTTGGGGAGGTTGAAGGGGCTGTGATGAACAAGTTACTAACAATGGGCTCTTTTAAGAGGTAAGAATTAACTCGACTTTCTATCTCTTAAAAAATGCTGCAACGACAAAATGAAATAAAACAACCCCGAAGTCATGTAAAAGAAGGCCAAGACTGCCCGTGTGACTGGATTCTCATTATACCTCTTTTCCATACGATTCGAGTGTAACTCGATGCCATGCACATTGAATGTCAAGAGTATTGGAGACAGCCTACAGTGAGTTTCTTGTTAAAAGGACAGTTTATTTGACTACGAAGCTAAAACTGTGTGCCTTTCCTGTTCCCGCTGTGCTCAAGTGGAAAAGAGATTCGGCCATATCTACTACCGAACAATTTTAAATGGCTCTAAAGCAAATCATTGATGCAACATTAAAACATTTTGACCTGTAAAAAGTTGGAGATTGCTCAAATTAGGCAGTGCAAAGTGCCCTACTGTTAGAGGGAAAGAGTGGTCTGCCAGTAATTAGTTTTCATTCACGTGCTAGTTCACCTTTGAACACTGTTGTGACTTGACCTGGTCTGACTATCAAGATGACAGTAAAAAGTAATAGTGATTTGATGTGTCATCCTTTGAAATAAATTATGCATCCTGGGGAAGTAAGAAAGAGCTTTTCCCTTTAACCTGTAACTCAACACTGGAATCTTCATGGCTTTCACACAGCCTAAGAACTGTTCCTTACCCCTTTGTCCTCTTACAGCATGGCAGAAGTGCAGACTATACGTATGATACTTTTCCCTTTTATTTTCCTGTGCATTTCTAGTATAAATGAAAAAAGAGACACATCACTGGTCCCATCAACCACTAGAATTAGCTATTGCATGTGAGGGTGTATACAGAGGCTCCCAAAACAGATGGTTTGTGTGCTTCCTTGGTAAACCAGCTCTCTTACAGGCAGAAAGCTTTCCGTGCAGCCTCCGCACATTGTAGCTGAATGCCACTTCCAGTAAATGGCTGACCTGAAATGGAAAGATCTAGCACTCACTGAATCATCCCAAATCCTAGTTTTTGAGGGTGGCGACCTTTCTGTGTTTAGCACTACATTCTTAACATATGCTGTAAAAGGAAGTGAAGTAATACGTATTTATAGAATGGGTTCTACAATGAAAAGATCTGCTTATACAAGAGATGAAGCATTTTATTTAATGCAAACAAAAAGATACAGTCAACATCAAGGGATAGTGCTTTAATTTGTCCCAATTTGTGTTGTCCTGCCTAGCAAAGCAAAAAATTGATTGTTCTACTGAACAATGAAGGGTAGCAGGCACCACCATTGAGAAAACAAAGGCTGCATGGCTCGAGCGTTCCATCTAAACTGCGGTGGGCGCCAGTTTGGCGTGGATCATTGGCTTATGAGTTTGCTGGTCTTGAGCTCCGAGGCAGTTACAGATAATGAAGCCACTAGCTCAGTGCAACTGAGCTGCACGCTAAAGAAAATGTAAACACAATGAGCTGATTATTTAAACACAATAAACTGGCCATTGCCAATCAGTTAAAAATGGGAGAGAATCAGAGTGGTGTAATTGCAGTAAATGAGCCACCTGCTTTTCCTGCTGTACGGCAGATAGCTCTCTGCAGCAACAAAAAAAAACCCCGAAGTGCTTTGAGCTGTGCTAGATGAGGCCTTTAAAATCAATTATTCCAGCAATATGAAGAAGAAATCCTTGCTGGCTCTCATGAAAAATAGTCAAGACACCATATTTTTAAGATTACTAATTTGTTTGGGTGGGGTTGTGTTTTGCTTTTCCAAATTTTATTTTACATGGAATAAGAAGAAAAGAAAAAAAAAAAAAAAGCACTGAATGGATGCAGTGGCAAAATCTGTTACGAGCGCCATTTCCAGGAGAGCGCAACAATATAGATACTGCATACGTTATACTTGTCGTTGCTCTTCCCATGGAGACACAATCAGAGAGCCAGCTCTGCTCGTTGGCGTTTCATTCTGATAACATCCAGAGCCATCCTTTCTTGCCATGTCTTCTTATGCAGCACCCACCATCCAGCACGTGAGTTATAGAACTTTGCCCTCTTTGATCTGGTCTTGCTCCTTTTTTGTTTCGTTTGGAAGGTTCTGTCGTGTCTGCTCTTCACGGCAGGAGAGTTTACGAACATCCCCCGTGACTGGGGGGGTGGGAGCCCGTTCTGCCTTTTGCACCAGTGGTGTGAGCGGCAGCGCAGAGATGTGCCACCGCCTCGCTGATCCATGCCAGCTTTCGGGCTCCCTGTCCACAAAAGGAATGAAATAACCCTTTGTGCCTTCGCTCAGCTACCACTGATTTGGTGGGATATAGAAGTTCTTTTCAGGATTGAGCTGGAAGTGTTAAACAAAAGGGGGTTGTTTGCTGCTGACTATATTTCTTTTCAACCTGCAGCAGGATGAAATTCAATTTTTGTGTTAGCTGTTTATTTTTTAAAGTGAACTTAAATACCTCCTTCCCTCCTTAATTTCTTTAAACTCAGTACTTCTTTTGAATAATGTGTACATATGTATGCATGTATATTTTCTTAGTTTATGGGTTTTATATTTAGGGAGAAAAATTATATCAGTGCCTCCACAGCAACGTGACATGTTCTATGATTTCATTTAGCAAAATGATGTTTATCTTCTACCCTAAATATTGCATGAAGTTAAATAATTTAAATATAATTTAAATTCATTATTAAATAAATTAGGATGTGCTTATGGAAAAGTATCTGCTTCACATAACTTAGAAAAAAGTTTCTTTATAATTTCCTCAGCGCTTTTTTCCACAAACAGTGGAAAAAATAGATTCAGCTGCTCAAAGCATGAAAATCTAAATAAACCACATTAACGTCAGAAAAATTAAGGGCTACAGGAGGAATGAGATCCCCAAAGAAATGAACTTAATAAATCTATAAGAGAAAATTAAATATCTCTTGACTTCAAAACACTTTCATCCTTTGCAGTAGGAGGAACACTGAGGGATTCTGTAAGACAAATCTGGAAGCAGCATCATTTCCTCTTAGCAGTTCTGTTTCCACCAGGCATCCTCTTGGCCTCTGAAGAAGAATCTGTGCTTTGGTATTTAATCATGTTGTCAGGAGACGTGGCTGGGATGGTGCACCCCTGAATTCCAGCTTTCCCAGATGCTGAGGCTCACTTTAATAAGTTCTCGTTGCTTTGAGAGCAGCTCTTTGTTTCTTGGTTTTTCTAGCTCTGTTCCTTTATCTTTACTCGCATGCCTCCTAGTGAATAGTGCATGTTCTCTGTGCCCTTACGGCACAGTGCAGCCCAGACCCTTCACCTGTGTGCTCCAAATGCATGCACATAGAGGCAGACTTTCATCTCTCTGCCTTGACTTGCTTTATAAGCAAAAGCTAGCAAGTGTTTTGCCTCCAGGTTATAAGATTATAAAAAAATTCATAACTCTTTACTAAGCTACTTGCAAAGAGCAGAATGTTCTTAAAGCCAAATCATGAAAACAGCAACTCGTTGCTTCCCAACAGGGCTCTAATTTCCACTGAGGCAGCGCACCCTCCAAATGAAGGCTATTTTTCTGTTTGGTTTAGGCCATTCTTTCTTATTTAAGCGTTCATTTTAATAAAATATTCTTGAATTTTTGGTGATGGTGTTAAATCAGTTGGACCTTCTATTAGTCTGGCAGTGTTTCTGGATGTAGATGTATACTTTGGAGATCAGTGGGAGACTGAAGGAACAATTCAAATTGGAGTTAGTGGATTTGGCATTAGACAAACGCAGCTGTGCCATAGCAGTTCTGCAATGTAGCAGTTCTTACCAAGGTAGGAAAATGAGATTATTTCCCATAATTATCTTCTGCATTAGCTGTCGTGTGCACTGCAGAGCACGTATGAGGCCCACACCCTTAATCTTCGATTTCTAAATGAATAATATGTAATTGTACTGCCCTGAAGAATGGCTCCATTTTCATCAACGAAATGGCTGTCCGAAAGGCAACAATATAGCAGACTGCCTAGTACAGGTTGACAAGTAGGTACAAAAGAACCAAATGTTATCTGTCACTTCCCTCTTGTCGTTACCAACAAGAGCAGCTCTGTTCTGATATTTTATTTTATTTTTTCATTTATCAGATGTGCCTCTGGTACCTGTGCTCTGAAACTCCCACACTGCTGTGTGGTATGTTTTCTGCTCGTACTTTGTCCATGTGACATCTAAAATTAATGTCTTAAAACTGAGTTTGGGCATTGTTAGAGTTTATATCTCTGTAAACATTACCATTAATTTAACGCAGTGCATTAGTATATGGGGATTGTTTTACCCACTTCAGGAAGAAACCCAGGCACGTGTGCTATGTGAATGAGTTGTCATTCTGTATGCTGGAAATACAGGTTGAGTTGTAGTTGTGATCCGCGTGATGCTCTGGAGCACCTTTGCAACTGGGAATAGCTGAACAATAAAGGCAAAGATATGTGGTGACAAGTTTGTTTTGTCAAAATGCTGTCATTTATTTTTATGCTTTTCATTGGTTTTCTTGGTGGTGAAAGGTGTTAATCTGACAGCTTCTGGACACTGGTAATCTGTCTGTCAATGGAGGTGGGAGAGACAGAGCAGCAACAGTACGGGATTTCTTACAAGGTCCTGCTGCCTCCCCACGAGGACCCTCTCTAGGCTATAGAAACTGGTTTACTCGTCATACCATTCAATGCTCTGTATCCTTGCCCTTCTTGCGAGAATGCCAGCCAGGCTGCAAACCTTGCGTCTGAGTTAATGGACATCTTTCCACCACGAGTGAGCTGTAGTTACTAGTAATTTTTACGTAGACGACCGAGTAAAGCATAGTGTCAACGAGTAGGGCATCCTGTATTATTGGCTTCCTTCGCTTGATTCTTTGGAGCACTTCTTCCTTTGGTTTTTTTTGTTAGGTTGGTTGGCTTTTTTGTTGTTGTTGTTTTGTTTTATTTGGGGTTTTTATTGTTTGGGATTTTTTTAGTGGAATTGAGTGGAATACTTCCCTGGTAAAAAGCTTATTATTCCTACACATTATATGAAAATCCCCATATCTTGAACTGGTGTCAAAACATTTGAGATTTTATGCGTTGAAGATCTTTCAGCAGTTACAATTGCCAGTGAGGGTATTTTACACCACCAAGAGGAAATCTATAGGTGCGCTGAAAACCTAGCTGAAAGCAATAGAGTACATCTGTTAATATAGCCTGTGCTGCTGGTAGGTCTTAGAAGTTTAATTTTCTTCAGCCAGATTCATACTCAATTGTAACTACATTGCAAAGTACAAGACTGGAATTTACTATATCAGGAAATTGACAATAAAAAGGTTTTTACTAAAGTGTATTTGGCCCCTGAAGTTATAGTCAGAGGAGGTGCACGTTCAGGTTTTGGTAAGTTATTTTCCATTAGTTAAAGATGGTCGTACGTAGTCCGCGTCCGTCCTATGAGTGATGTTGAAAACAATTGCTCTGTAGGCTTGAGTGACCAGGTGTGGAAGTAGGGGCAGTTGTGGCAGTTAACGGCACGGTGATGTCAGGAAGTCTGAAGGATGTCATCCGCAGCAACAGCAGAGCTCTCCTGGGAGGTGCTGATGCATGGACCCGGGCGTCTGGATGGACTTAAAATGGGATCGTGGGAAGCAGGCAATTGTGTTCACTAACTGTAGTCAGTTGAACAGGATACGGTTAGCTGCAAACAGTTATTTAAAACTGTAACACAATAACTTCAAAAAGGGCAATCTGGAAGCCTTTCTTTCTGCAACAGTGAGTTAACTCTGAGTGAGAAGAAAGCTTATTTCTAAATCTTAGAAAGACATTAGCAATAAAATAACACTGTAAACAACACCTGAACACAGAAGCACCGCGGTGTCTTATGCCACTGTTTTGGCTACAAATACTGTAGTACCCATTATAAAGAATAGGGCTGGAAGGCTTTTATCTTCCTATTACATTTACAAGAATAAAAACAAAACAAAACTGGATCTGAATTGGTGAATGTCTTGGAACCCGATTATACTGAGCTTATAGTGACAGATTTTCCAGAATCTATTCAGTGTATTGCAGTGTTCAGATTTCAGCGTGGTTATGGGCTTTATACACCGATCTTTGAAGTGTATGGCAAAATCCCTATTTGTGTTTAGTGCGGAAAAAGCAGGTCTTTTAAGATCGTTTGGCAATAATGTTCTGCTGGCATATTCTGCACATCGTGTTATAGTTGTTTGAACCACCTTTAGAAACTTTCAGATAGGTGTTGAACCTGCCCACTTGGAAAGTTACTGAGATGGGAATACACCGTTCAAGAAACAGAACTCATTCCAGGCTTTGGTTAAGAAATCTCTGTCTGCTGTGTACCTTTCTAAGGATTTGCCTTTTTTTTTTTTCTTTTTTTCTTTTTAACCTGGGTACAGTACCTGTTTTCTACTTTGTTCCTGGACCAGAATCTTCACACTGGAAATACGTTCAAATATATTTACTAAAACTAAACTCATTATAAATCATCCACAGATGATATTCAGGCATTTCCAAACAATTTTGCAGTGTTCCACAATGATCTTGAGGTTGTTTATTACAACTCTTCCCCTCTGCCTTCACTCTAAAGCTTAGAATTTCTTTCCCTGTTAAATGAAGGGTTTTTTAACTACGTACATTTATAATTTTTGTTCCTCTTGCTCATAATACAACCTTAGCTTGTGGTATACTCCCTCCAGTACAATAGACAATCTACAAAAAATATAATCTAGCATGTCGGGGCGTAATATTAATTATATTTCTGATTATTTGTGTGAGTACATATTTGAATCTTTTAATGACTTTTTATCTTTGAGCATTTAAGGAAACTATTGCGTCTATTACAATGTAATAATTACATAAGACGTACAATACAAGTACAAATATGGAGGAGGGCAAAGGCTTTTTCCAATATTTAAATTGAAGTTCAAATTATAACAGATGTTCCACATGACACACTGTAATAGTATTTGATTAACACTTGTTAGCAGCATAGCGTAGTCCGCAGATTGACCAAGCAGTTCTGGTGTGTGAAGTTGAGAGCTGAGAAATCGATGACACTGTCGAACACCAAACACGGTCACCAAACTTATTCTATCGAAACACCATTTCTAAAGAATGAAGACAAAACTGAATGCTATTCCACTTGTAACACTAGGTGTCGAATGAAGCAGGATGGGACTATTTCATCCATATAGAATTCCCTGACCACTCTGCAGAGAGCACATTAACGTCTGAAAACTGCCCTTGTCTGTGCACGTATCACTTGCCACCATCACTGGGGGGTCCAAGTGGACGCGCAAGACGGTCCTTGGATCTAGAGCGATAAAACAGTAGAGCCAACCAAGGCTGGAAAGGCTGAGCTGTAGAGATTACCTTACAGGGGCTGGATTCTGGCCACGGTTAAAGGGGGGAAAAAATAAAGGAAAAAAAAAAGCAGCTAGGGAGAGTGGTGTATTACTGCATGCCATACAGGCAGCACAGCTTACACCATGTACTGCTCTGTTTGTCTTGGCAGATCTGTGTGCGCGGATCTGGCTGTGGGCGTGATTCTGCCAAATATGGTCAGTGTTCAACTTACACCCATGTTTAGGTCTCTAGTTATGCGTTTGTCTACCATGTGCCTCTCTCTGCCGGTCCACAAAACAATGGCTTCCCAGCCATTTCTATTCTGAACATAAGATAAAATTAATAATGTGAGCAATATGACCATGTACTGAATGTTTAGTTGAAGCTGCGAGATCCATTATATTAGATATTTTGCCTGTAAGCCAAAAAATAAAATATAGGCATAATAAAGAAGCTTTTAGTGATGGTTGCTGTCACAAAATTAGATCAGAAAAATTATGTACCGTTTCTACCGCAATGGATTACAACATTTTATTGGTACAGGTTGCAACGTTTCATGGCATGCAGTGCAGAATGCCTCATGGTGATGCTGAATGCATTTCATGACCTGGTTTTGGCAGCTTCTGGGACATCTTTTCCGTAGCCGAATTTGTGTGCTCTCCTTTCCTCTTCACTTACAAGCAAGGCACACATTGCAAAACGTTGAAGTCCCATCTCATACATCTATGAACCATCTATGTCCAATTGTGTTCCCTTGTCCCTCCGATAATGCAACAGTCAAATGGATATGTTCAAATAGTACTAGTAACTTTTATATATTTATGCTTGTTGCAACTTATCAGCTAAAGATTCTTTACATCTGCTGTAGGTGTGAAATGCTTTTTATGTGGATGGATATAGTTAATTAATTGTTCTATGGACAGACAGATTTAGAGAAATAATCACAATTCCATACACTGTGTTCTGGATTTTACATTTAGATCTCTGAAGTGTATCAATGATGTGTAAAATCACAAGCAGAAAGAAATGTCCCTGTTTACTATGCATCTGAGGAGGCTTCTAGCATATGTTTATTACAGCAGGTACCTGACATGGAGTATTTTGCCCTCATGAGAAGAAGCAAAAGTAAACCCAGCCTGCTTCAATTATCTGTACTGTGAACACGTTGAAATCCTGCCTCTCTCTTCTTTGGAAGTAACACCATGTGTTTGCAAACTAGTTGTGCACTGAGGTGCTAGAACTGTAGAAGTGTCTTTCTGCTTTTACTGGAGTTCAAGAGTCGTCTGTTGTGAGAAGCCCCTCAAATGCATAGGCTTTTTTACTTTCTGGGGCTAAATGTGCTGATCTCAGTCCAGAACCAATTGTTTAAGCATCATGTTGAATGTGTATTCTCCTCCTCCTTGCATTGTTTATATCATTGTGTGTTACACTGTATGTGTATCTTCCCTGTTTTCTCCCAGTTCTGCTTTTCCTTTGTTCTGGAGTCCGATAAAATCCTTCCAAAGTTTTCATAGCGTTTCTTACCTTTATTCTCCTTTGTGTAACCTGCATTTTAATGATCGCTTTCCCTCTTTTCCCTGCTGCCGTTACAATTTTTATTTTCCTGTCTACTTTGTGGGCAGACTGTTCCATATCATCATTTTTATTTCACTGTGTTTTCTTCTTTTAGTCAAGCAGTTTTCTGTTCTTCTCTGTAGAATTACACTTTATGACTACCAGGCCATGTGTAGAACAAACAAAGAGAGTAGCGACAGTGCCCATAGCTTACTGGACGTAAGTATAGTAAATTTTCTGAGCACCTTTCCATGCAATCATCAAAGAAAATTGTTGCAAATATCTCATCGCCATTGTAAGCCCATTATTTTGATTTGGAATGCGTAGAGCTCTTGTGTTTATCCTAGTGCATACAGGCAATGGTTCATTATAAACAAATGCAAAGTGTTCAGCATTTTCAAGTTGAAATACCTCTGCGCTCATTTTTAACACTGGGCCACCGTTTCTGAGGTAATGTTCTTTGCACCATATAAATCCTCCTTCTTATGACTTTGTAAATTTGGCTATAGATTGCGCTTTGCTTGGGGGACTGGAATCACATAGGCCTTTTCTGTATGTAAGCGCGTACACAAATGCAGAAATGTAATTCAAATTAAAAATTCAGATTTATTTTTTTTCTATGAAAGGATTGGTTCATTGTCGAGGCATACAAGTCAGTGATTTTAACACATTCTTTGCCTTAGTATTTACAGAAGATGTCTTTTAAGGTTTTTTGCGATTTCAATGCATTGAATTGAACGTCTTGCAATCCGATCTGAATACTGAGCCCTCCCTCTGCAAGGCCTGGTTAGAGTCAAGGCGGGTGGGTCTCGCAAGGGCAGCGCTTCATCCTTGCTAAACCACGTTTCTAGGTAATAACCCCAAGGGTATTTTATAATCATGCGTATATTTTACTGATTACTATAGTAATCTATCAGAACAGATAAGGTGTTAGATAAAGTATAGTTTTTGCATATTAAAAAGGAACCGTTTTAACAAATATATGACAGGAACAGCATGAAAAATTCTTATGTAAAGACAGCAGCAAAACACTCTAGCAGTTTTACCAGTCTGGAAAAGTTATCTGATAGTATTTTTAAATGCACAGGGATCTACCTAGAAAAAATAAGCCCAGGCATAAACTGTTGGGTAAATATCAAATTTCTGGCAACTTCCAAATATCTGTATATAGCTTCTATGGTTTGTTTAATAATCATACGCATTTTTGGGATGTTTTCATTTACATATTTACATGACTGACTGTTTTTCAAATACCTACAAATCTGGATTTACTGCACTTATCAGGCTGGTTTTTGCTAAAGCCTGAACCTGAAAGAAGACTATCTTGACATTGTAGTAGGTACCAGACTGTGCAATGAGACTTAAATTGTCAGTGAAATAGAACAGGATGCTGTGAATCACATTTGCGTGAAAATTTTTAAAATATATTAAAACTGTTAGCAACAACCTTCCATCCCAAGGCTGTGGGGCTTCAGCTCGGTTTGCTTACGCACCCGGCATGTAGAGCTCTTACAAGTGGACTTTAATCCAAGAGATTTTCACTATTCCACTTTTTGTCCATGCTGTGTTTCCAGAGAAAAAAGACTCTGCAACTGTTGTGGGAGGTAGGGCGAGCATATTCTTTCTTTATTTTTTTAAAGATAGCCGAACTCTTCTTTAAACCTCAAGTGATTTTTTGTGATGTTCAGCCTGAAAGATGGGCAGAGCTTCGATTATTTTGTTATTTTCCTGTTGATTCAGTCACTCCTAGTAACCGTGGCTACAGAGGAAGTATAAAGAGAACTTACATTAAAACCAGGTAGGGCTAGGTTCCTCAAAAGTATTTTTTTCCTGTTTTTAAGCCCAGTTTTGTACATATAATCAGGTTATTCGGCAGCATTCAGTATAGTTTCTACATAAGCAACATGTTTGTTCACAAATGTTTATCCTTCCTTTTGAGAGTTATGGTTTTACAAATAGAGGAATAGATATAGGCGGGAGACTTAGACTCTTTAAAGTTCATATATTAAACACACCAAAGACTGTATGGCTGCTAGAGTCTGTCTGTCCACATTCTGCCAAAGTCCTGGAAAGCAGTTGTCAGGGCTGGACTCCTCTTTCTATCACAGCTTTTTAGGCTGCGGGACTAAAATGATAAATTAGGGGTGGAAAAGATTTCTAGATCATCTGGTCCTTTTCTTTACCACTGTGGGATTGCTTCTTAAAAGATATCCGGATACTTTGTTATTTAGCATATTTTCTTGTTTTGATTTATTCAAGTCGTAGATAACTTTGTGTAGAACGGCTTTGTTGCAGAGGTATCAGTGCCTTAGAGGCACCCAGCTCAATTCCTTTGACTCTCAGTGATGGTTTAGGTACATAGAGGGAATAAGACTCCTGCAGTTTTTGCTGCAGCTTTTGAAGGAACAGTCTTTGAGTGGAAAAGGCTGTCATAGTAAAATCGTACTTCATGAGAATGCATTTATATCAATGTAATTAAATATTTTTCCACTGAAATGTCAAAACAAAATTTTTTTCTTCGTTTTCTATTCTTTTAATTCTCATATTAAAATAGTTTAATGATATTATGTCTATTAAATTATATTATATTATGCATATTTTACATTAAATATGTATTGTTCATAAGTAATAATAAATATATTGTTTTACACTCAGTCATTTGGCATTATGAAAACAAAAGTATGCAACAAAGTTAATTAGTTGGGTGTGAAATTTCAGACTTCCTGATTTGGAATGAAAATAAATAACATGTCCCACAGGGCTGAAATTTTGTTTTCTTTTCATCTCCAGGAAAGACTTGTAGCTCTTTATCTTTTCCTATAAGACATTTCTTAATAGGTGAAAATCTTTAGTGTCTCGGGCATTATGCACTCTGCTGGCTTGCTATTCCAGCCTCTCACGCCCCGGACTGACACTAGTTCGTTGGCTCTGTGAGTCATCAGCCCTGTGCAGAAATACTCTTTGTGACCTCCGAAAACTTTTAAATGGCCAGTTACTGCTGTGCAAAGCGGCGCTGCTTCAGTGAGGGGCTGATTCAGGACAGTTAAGCTTGATTTTCGGTATCTGAGTAGTTCTCTTAAAGTTGATATGACTTCTTACATGTGCTAAAATACTCTGTTGATATTGAATCTAAAAAGTCTGCAAAATTTTATGCAACTAGGAGACCCTAGCACAAATGAGTCAGATAAGGATAGATTCCTTTCCAGATATCGGGAAACTCACTTTTCTGCCTGCGATTCTTTCATAAAAGAATAATCCTATTGATATTCTTTTCAAAAATAAAATATTCAAAATGCAGTAGAAGTACTGTAAACGCAGGTTTTTCAAAGTATTTTCTGTATTTGTTATGATCCAGAAAAACACAGGGAGAAGGGAAGAATCTTAAAAACTACTTAAAGTGCTTACAACTGGGCCTTCAATATGAAACACACAGATAATTTAGGTAAATTCAAACCTCAGAGGCTTTTCCTAGTGTAATTAGAGCGAGGTGATGGATATTTACATTATAGAGAGGCAAGCCCGTGAATTGCAGCCTAAGAAAAGCTCGTATTATCTACCAGAGCTGTTCCTCCAGCAATAGCCTGGGAAATAGGAACCCCTAGAGGTTAGATATTTAAGAATCATTCGCAAAACGTTCCTTTTCCAACTGATAATCTGTGTACAGGACCAACTACATCAAAAGGGAATTTCATTACTATCTATTTTAATATTCATATAATATTCAATAATATTCTTCATAAAAAAAGTTATTGTCCTTTTTCCTCACGCTAGCCATGCATTTGAATATCCATAACATTGTCTTTACGTGAAGAATTCAGTTAAGATATAAATACTGTATGTTTTGCCCTTTCATTAAATGAGTTGCTTCTCTTCAGCCTTACAATGCCTTCTTTGCTGCAGTAAAATGGATTATGACTGAGCTGGTCTTGTAAGTAAATTTCATCAAGAACTTAATGAATACTTGTATGAATTAATGAATATTTGTACTTTTGAATACTTAGTGATCCTTGTACTTTTTGGCTTTTACATACACTATGCTGCTTCTATTGTATGATTTTAAATATGGTAATATTTGTTAATTTTTTGCTTTCCAATTTTGCATTTTTAAAATCTGACAAAATTTTGGCTATATGACTGCACAGTTGCACTTCTTACATTATTCATGGTCTTCACTTATAACCGTATGTCTTTGCTCAGTAACTCTAGCAGATCGCGATATACAAACCAAATTTATTATTGTGGTTACTGTTAAATGTTACATCAGTGTCTGGCCGTTTGTGATGCTGCTTGGGTGGGCTGTTGTCAGTGTAGCAAACTCTTGTAGTGACTCACTGTATTGTTTGTCGCTTCACGAATTTCTGTAAGATGGACCTTCTACAGTATATGCCAGATAGGGTGTACTCTGGATGTTGCTGAATTTTTTTATCTTCCTCTAAAATTTCGAGTTAATACATAAGGAGCATCACCTTTAAGAGAGAGAGATTGCTTAAGAAATCAGAGAGAAATACCATATGCAGAAGAGGAAGCCTTAAAATGAATCTTGTCTTATTAACCTATATGTTTTATTATTCTTATCAGAGAGCAGAGTTGCAGATTTAAGTGAATTTTATCTTTAATTAAATAGAAATAAATTTTTTTCTTGTAGTCATTTTGTTTTAAGTGTAAATTATATGAGTTTTCATCAAAGTTTGGAATAAGAGTGAAGGAGAATTAACTGAATGGCTATTGCAGAAGGCAGAGATTGATTTTAAATGCAGCTTTCAAAGCAAATGCCAGGGAAAGAAAGAATGTTAAAATGAGACTTTGATGCTAGCTATAACAGCTTCAAAAACTTCCAGGAACTTTCTGTGTTTGTAAGTATTGTGGCTTCATGTCCATATGATAATCTGGATGTTGGTTTCGCATTCTTTACGCTTACAATAACTGATAGAGTGACACGTTTCAGTCCATCCTTCAAAGTAACTTGCAGTGTATTTTAGTGGGAAAAAGCATTCTCTACAGGTCTAGTTAGAGTTGAGTAGACACTGGTTAACCAATCTTTTCTGCTCCTAGAAATACATCAGTTTTATTATTTTATTTCCAGAATTAATATGAGAAAGTATTTCCTGTGTACTCCTGTACTGCAGCCAGGACAGTTATAATCCTATGCCATTTTACTAGAGTCAAAATACCCTGTGTAACGAAGAAATAATGTTAAATAATGTTGAACAGTAGAAATACTGTATGCTGCCACGCATTGAGAATTTTAATGGATGCTTTAAATAAGATTGATAATTTAAATCAATAGTAGGTAAATCTATTATTTATAGATGGGGTTAATTTCAGAATAGATCCTCGGGGGTGAAATACAACGCAGTGGAAATATGAGAATCGCAGCAGCTGATAATCCCAGGGTTATGCTAGTAACATGAATTTCAGTTCTGTTTTAGCTTTTATTTAAAATCGGATTAATGGTATAGAACTACTGCCAATTTAGCGTTTTGGAAACGTTCTGTGGGATAATATGAAAACTCTAATGATTTCTTTAGGTTCCTTGTGGAATTTAATCTATGCAGTTGGTGGCACTCTGATCTAACAGCAAAAGGTAAGTGCGATTTTTTTTTCCTCGCCATAATGACAGAAATGGCTAGATTAAATTGGATTTTTTAAATTCATATATGTGTAAAACGTTTTAGATTAAATAGCAGACAGCTGATAACGATAGTTTGTCTCCCGAGTCAGCATCCTCTTCTTTGTTAATGTTTCCCAAAACACAATATAATTAAGATCTTCTATGAACAACCACAAAGTGCTTCTCTGTACTCGAGGGATACAATACACTACTATAATGGAGAAGTTAAAATAGTAGATAATGACTAAATATGGTTTTTTTTAAAATGTTTCTCTTCATTCCAGAACAGTCTTTGTGAATAACGCAATTACACTAGCCTTTTTCTGCTTATACTGTACTTTTTCTAGAGCTGCTGTAATATGTAGGGGGTTATTGTGCTGGAAAATGCCATTTCAACCAAAGTCCGCAGGAACATGGCCATCTCAACAGAATTGCATTTGAAAATGATTTTTAAGGCTTAAGATAATAAATTTCATGCTTTTATTTTTAAGCAAGACTTGTTAAAACTGTAATTTGTTTTATCATTCCATTCAAAACAGACATTTTAAAGTAACAAAATCTAGATAATAGATAATTTTTAAAAATGTGGAGGCTTCATTTGAAGTAACAATGAAATTTTAACAATTCCCATAAGACCTGGAAGTTTTCAATGTCAACTGTCTCTCATATTTTAGCAGACGTTTTGTTGCATTTCAGAAGTGTTGCTCTAAAGAGCTAATTTACGAGAGCAGTGCTCTTCAATGGGCTGTTTCACAGTTGTGCCGCGTGCCATTTGCTGGTGTAGTCATGTAAACTGCATTCTTCAGCCGCGTAGTTGCAGATTTGCATATTCCTTAGCAAAGCAGGGGATAAAATTGCGGCTTTAGGCTTCAGTTTATATTTGCATTGCCTGGGTACTAGGCTGTCTTTATGCCAAAACAGCATCCTGTCTGAAGGTAAGGTATCGGGAAAATGGAACGTGCTGAAGCCCTGGAATATTCCGGTATCCCCTGGAGTAAGAAAGGTGGTGGAGCTCTTCTAGCAGAAAGAGCTATCCTGGAGCAACTGGGAAGTAAACGGCAAAGCACTTGCCTGACAAGTGGTAAATGCAGTGCAGGGAGAAGGGGGGGCTGAGATGGGCGTCTGCTGGAGGTGAAGGTTTGATAAGAGCCTTCTGGAAATGTAGGTGCATGAACTTAGCCTTTCCCATACTGATGTAAAGTGTACACTGCATTGCAACAAAGCTAATTCCTCTGCTACGCGAACTGTGAGCCCGATGTAGATGGGATGCAGATACATGATTAGAGCTTCATGAGAACCAGCCAGACGCTACTGGCTTTTAGGGCAGCTTCGTAATCAGCAGTGCCTAGCCAGATCTTCTAAAAACCGAGGCTAAGTTTCCAGTGATTTCCCTATCCATGATGAAAAATGTCTCTTACGCTGACGGCTGTGAAGGACAGTAGGGTTTGCCGTGCTAGACCCAGAAAATGCAAAGCTCTTCCTTATATCTGAAGAAGAATGGCAGGTATGCCAGTCTTAGTCTTTGGTGTTTGCAGAACAGTGCAATGCAGCCTGAGCAGGGAAAGGGTAACTTTTTGGGATGTTTTTTCAAGTGTACTGTACAAATATGCCTCAATATACCCTGACGTGAAGCATCCAATGGCACTTACATTGTATGTTAGGGAAAATACCCTTTAAAGACAGCATCCCTCTTCATCTCATCAAAATGAATGTCTGTTTTATATTTTAAGCATGTACTAGCTACAGAAGACAGGCATTAATAACTTTCTTAAGGATAAAACTATCATTACAGCACTTTGACAGACAAGCGTGGTTGAGGGATTTTCATTCATGTTTTAGTTGAAAGTGAAGTTTTAACTACTTGCTCCATTTCTTTGATGAGTAAGAGTGTTGAAAATACCCCCTCATGCTCATTGGAATATCATCGTTTTTGTGGTACTGCTTGCCCAGTTCCAATTTGGTTAGGGAGCAAGGGACAGTTGTTCAGAAAGCAACACGTGTTAGCAAAGCAAAAGCAAGAGAGATTTCGCAAGAGAGAAGTCAGCAGGAGAGAAAAGCACATGCTTAGCCATGTTCTCCTGTAGATGCTACCTTACCACAAAGAGTTGTAATAATTACGACTGCACTTCATGAAATTAAAACTAATGAACGCATACATTTCTTTTACTTAACGACACTTAACAAAGCTCAGGAAAAAACCCAGTTCCCCTAATGGGGAGGTTGCTTCCTGCTCAGATTGTGACATTAATGGAACACCACATTACGAAGATCTTAGAGGGTCCCCACACACCTGCCAACTTACCAAACCCTAGTATGAAAAATACTGCACAAAGTCTTGCAATCTCAATCACGTTTGTAAGTGAGAGAGAAGAACACGATGCCCTAAACCTTGGGCAACCCCCCCTCATCTTCTGGACTCCAACGCGGTGCTGGAAATCTGAGACCCGTGGATCTCTGGCAGTCTCTCTCTTACACAAGCCGTATGTTGATACAAGTGAGGGTAGACCCAAAGTACAGGTGATAAATTTCAGTCATTCTTGGCAACAGATAAGGAGAAGAGAAGAGAAACGGAGAAGGTGCAGTAGAGCTAGTCGGACAACTCGTAAGAAAATGCTAAATTGTTAAATATGTTACGACCATCGTGAATACATCAGAAATAACACAACGTTTCTGACCTGCTTCAGTACCTCCCTTGAGTTCTGTGTGGTGGGGGGAATATTTTTAAATTATATACAAAAATTACGAACGGTTCAGAAATGCGTGTCCTAGCGCGTGATTGCAAATGCAGTTTTGCTCATTCCCCTGGCGCTGTGCAGTAGCTACGCCACTGGCTTTGGAACAGATTATCTTGAATGGAAGATCTGTCGAGTCCAAGAGCCTGGTCAGTGTCATCTATTTTTGTCGTACCTTGTCTTGTTTTCTCACTTAGCAATTAGTTTAAGATAGGCTTAACATTTGTGCTGATGTGCAAGTGTACCTCTGTGTTCAGGAAGAATGAAGGGGTGGGGGAAGAACAAGAAAGGGAAGGAGGGAGAGACGTTGTCCAACAGATACATCAGGGTGAGAGTCAGAAGAGCTGCCTTCAGTTCCCAGCTTTGCTGCTGTCCTGTACTTTGACCTTGAACCAGTCTCCCTGCTTCCTGGTACCTCAATTTCCCAGTCTTTAAGATTTAAATAGTGACGTTTTCTTGTCACTTGCGCTGCAAGGGCTTCAGATTGAAAGTGTTATGGAGTCTTAATTATTACTATTTTGGGAAGCAGATAACAAGCATTGGTTCTGGGCAAAGTAACACTTCTGCCCCCACCCACAGGGTAATTCTAACTGATGAAACTCTGCAGAGATCCCCAAGCTGTAATCCAAAAAAGCATTTTGGCTTCAGTAAAATGTACCGCAATTTAGTTACCAAATAAAGGTAAAGCCCCATACATAATTGTTAGTGAGGCACAGCATCACCGGAACAAAATCGGCAGGAAGTCCGTCTTGAATAAACAGAGAAAGAATAAAAGCTTGTGCAGAAACGTAAAGTAGGTTGGCAATGGCTAAACCATGAATAACTACTTTAACAGTTACGTCTTACAAAATTACATTCTGTGGATAAACTTTTTTTCTTTTTAATTGAAAAAATAGTGTTATGCACTGCCTAGGAAATCTCACAGGGTGGCAGAAGCTGAGTAACATTTCCGTGCTCTGTGAGCTCTGTAATACAGCATCTCATGTTGTTCAGAATTTTGTGTGCTGTTCTTCCCATGTTAACATCAAGATATTTTTTTCCTGTGCCTATAGCGCAGAGGTTGAAACAAACCCTAGAGCCCTGTGATACTGAATATCCAGCTTTTGTTTCCGAACGCACTATAAAGGAGACCACGGGGAATATTGCTTGCGATGACTGTTTCAAGTAAGCCCTTTCAATTTTTTTTATACAACTGTTTGTGACAAAGCAATAAAACTGAATTATTCAAGGTTATGTTGAAGAACGTACGAGTCTGGTATGTTTTATCTTGTATAATGACCTCTGTCGGGGTGTCATTTCTCTTATCACAGGGGTCATTTAAATGTTTGATATTCTTAAATTAAAGCAGTGCCTATTAATTTCTACCAATAAACGTAAAACCAGTAGAGGCTTATGCTAATTTCAAAGACTAGTGAAGGTTTTAAGACTTTTCCTGGAGACAGGCAGCATTTTAAGGGCATATTCTGTGAAGATTTAGATACGAAAAGGTTAGTGCTGTTAGCTCTGCTATACGGGAGTGACACCCTGCTGGACAGGTTAGAAGTTCCCTTGTGGTGCAGTGAGAGATGGTTGTTTCACTTGAATGCCAAACAGCGTTTCCTTCTTCGAATTGTTAGTCTGAAAGAGCGGGAGAGGATTAAACCTGTCCTCCAGACTTCCAGTGCTGGGAAGCTGAGTTAATCGTAACAGGTCTCACGTGTCAGTGCTGCAGCCTCGTCAGTTCTACCAGTGCTACTGTGAAGTTGTCCCTGGTAGGGTTAAAAGGAGAGAAAGACTTCAGTCTAGCCTTCCTCCTTCATACTGAAAAAGTCTTTTCTCTGCATTTAGTGCCTATGTGCAGTGACGTTTTTACTGTAGTTATGGTACGTTTTAATTAAAGAATTGCATAGGTATTGTTCATGCAAATATCTGTACTTCAGTCAGTCTCTTAATTGGATTTCCTTTATACTGAGAGTTCATCATCGCAAAGGAGATTAGTCTTTACAGCAATAATTTGTCTATCAATATAAATGTCAGGAAGAATTTCTAAGTTAAACACAAATTGCTGCAACTCTCCCTTCCTAGACTAAATCAATATGCAATTAGCAAATAAAGGTGAAAACTTCTCTTTGAAGTCAACAGGTGTGCTTTTGGACTTGCTCCTAAATTTTCTCCCCAATATCCTCATTGTTTTAAAACAGGAAATAGAAGTACACTGGAGATATATTTTGAGGGCTAATATTCACTTTTAATTTGCTGCTGACCAACTTTTAATTCTAAGGAAATTATTAATGTCTAGTATGAATAATTGTTTTTGTATGGCTTCCTGGGACAGTAGCATGGAAGTGCTTTGTAAATTGATCCTAGGGAACCCTTTAAGCGTAACAATAGGTCCCACTGCCTGAAAAGTACAAACTCAACAAAATCAAGCCGTGATTTTTCCGCTTGACATATCAAATACAATGTATGTTACACTGCTTTAAGTGCTTCGTGCCAGAATTGTAAAATTGAGGCAGCCTTATTTTGTGATTATTTAGCAGAAGATTACTGAGAATTTGTACAACAAATTATCATATATCGCTTACGTTTAAATATTGCAAACAGACATGATTCCATGAAAAAAGATTAATTTAACAGGACCAGGTTTTCTCAGAGGAATGCAGATTCCAGTCTGTCTTCTTAGGTAACTTCAGGTCAAAGGAAATAACTTTCAAAAATAACACAATTCTGCAATACTTGGACAGCACTGAGTTGGAAACTGAGTTTAGTGAAAATTATAGTATTTCAAAAATAATGCGCTAAGATCTTTTTCATAGAAAAACATTTTGTGTTCCACAGTGGAACAAAAAAATAAAAAGAAAACCCTGTAAGTTACAAACTGATCTCAAGGCACCCATTATTTTTCTCCACAAGCGATGGCAAAACCTAAAGAAATAATCCAGAAGAACTATTAGATTCTCATGGGAAAGTTCTTCGTTATACCGTTTACCCACTGTCATTAACAATCTACAAATTGCATCTAAGATTGCAGACTGCATTGGATTCCAAATATTTTTGTTATAACCCAGGACACTTTCCCGCAGAACAGCTAAGGAATTTGACCCAAAGTCCTTTGTAGACCTACATCTTCTGACCCAGTTTTCTGTTTCATAGCCTCAGTACCAGTAAATATTTTTACAAGCAAGTGTATTGCTTAATACTTGTAGTTCAAGAATGATGGGCTCAATCAGTCAAAATTTAGGGTTCAGCCTTTTATAGAGTGAGCCTTGCACTGATGCTGTGTTCAGTGGTCAATCTGCGCGGCATCTGTTGCACGCTGGGCTCTCGATTCAGATCCCTTTGAGTCAGTGGGATTATTTTCTGTGTCCCCCTTGGATTATGTTACAGATTAATCTGTTTGTGATACGTACTTGCAAATCTTGATTACAAATAGAAAAGATATTTGTAAATATTTAGCTGAATACACACCCACTCTAATGCTGCAAACCTATTTGAAAGAGACTGAAAAAGTCGGTATATTGTGAACAGGTTTGCAAACAAAAGTTGTGCAAATGCTCTGCTGTAAGAACGTTTGTGTCACAAGTTACTCATTCAAGTCACTGTCTTTTGTTCCTACGATGTCAGGCACTACTATAGAGCCCTTGTCTGCAAAAAGCGACCAAAAGCAGTCTCTGAGTAGATGTAAAAATGATGACTGATGTTAATTGAAACCATATAATGTTACTTACATAAGACATTTTGGAGGACAAATACCGTGTTATTGCTGACACAGTCACAGTCATAGTCAAGAAGGTCACATAGTGAGAGCCAGAGTCTCAGCCTTGTTCCGTCCTGGGTGTGTGTGCTGTTACTGACCTTAGAGAAGTACTGTGTGCTTTACAGCTACCGAGGGGAACAGTAGTTGTGAAAACTGGTGAAAACTAAGCCTTGTCCTTATAAATGTTTCCAATCATAATTTTCGATCATGGGTGCTTGGATTTAAATCAAAGTATCCTCACAAATAACGCACAGTAGGAAGGACTACATGCTAATTACTTCGTAAACAGCTGGCTCACCTTTTCAGCCATCTCTGAAAACTTCAATCAATGGAAGGGCACCTATATTCCGAGGTGGACTTTGACTCAGGCACTAAATGTATACAGACATATAAAATACGCTCTTTGTATGTAAACTTATCTCTTACTAGTGAAAAATAAATACTACTTTGGGGTAATTTGCAATGTTTAAAAATGATTTTCAAAAATATAGGGTTTATTAAGAAAGCAGGAGCCTAAAAGAAAATAAGAATTAACGTAAGAATGTCATTAGGGTCGGGGTTTGGCTGTCCCACTCCATAATTTGTTGTTATTCAATATCCCAACTATTATTAAATTAATCTGTTATTTAAACAGCAATCAAAAACAGGTCAACCCACATTTTCTAAGCACTGTCAACAAGAGAGAAAAACTGGGATTTTTTAAAAAATCTGAAATGCTTTCATATTTTCCAGTAAGCTATTCCCTTTCATAGCAAAAAACTAAAAAAAAAAAAAAAAAACAAACTAAAAAAAAAAGCATTACTTCTGAAAACTTGGGTGCTAGACTGTTGAATGTCCTATGGCAGCTGCAGTGTTGGAAATAGTTACTTGCTAGAGAGAAATGTTTTTTCCTTATCAATGTCAACTGGCCCTCTTCCTGTTGAGTCAGAAGCACGCTAATGCCAAACGCTCTTGGTATGGGTTTTAAGGCTGGTGTGCTGCTTGGAGATGTGTTTTTGTTTAGACATTAAATCTGAAGTATTTGGCTAAATAAGCATCTCAATGCCGCTTGCCATTTTATGAGGTATTGCCCCAATGCGTTAGCCAGTTTTTAATACAAGTAAGCGTGTCAACCAAAGTTCTTCAGCAATTCTCACTGGTTACATTACCGGTTTCCGCCTTCTGGTGATGTCAGCATTGTGGAGTTTAATTGCTGATATTATAAAAGCACTAAAAATGTCTAAGGAAAGCGTCCTTAGAAAGATAAAGTTGTTGTTATAAATCAGAAAGGATGATGGCTGTTATATTTGACCAGAGAAATTTACCTGGTCTTTTTAGTATATCCACTCATCTGTTTGTAGAGTAAACAAAAAAAAGTTTTCTCTAATTGCAAATCTTCTTTTTGCATGAAAATTTGTATCTTTTCATTTGTCTTCATTTAGGAAAATACCATTAAATTCAGCGTTAACTCAGGCTGCTATGAATGTGTGTATAGATCTTCTGTAGGCACAGCAACTTACTTACCTGACTATACATTAAGTATATATTTTAACATTTCAAAGTTGCAAGGAACCATTTGAGTGCATGGTTGCCAAATTTGCATGTGCAACTGTAAAAACTATGGGTATACAAATCAGGCAGCAGTTGCACAGCCAAACGCTTAAAAATCTGCCCTTTTAACCTCTCCTGTTCATGTGTGATGACATATTGGGCTTGGATGCAGATCAAAAATCTGGCCTTACTTCCAATGACCCAGGGAGCAAAGCCCCCTTCTCTTAATTGCAGCACTCATGGGCCCACAAGGTCAATACCAAAAATCCAAAGAAACTGTTTTGTTCCCAGTTGGTTCTTTGTGCACAGTCTTAAGACACAAAATAAAGATGGAAGGAAACATGAGAAAGCCATATTCTCACTAGGGAAACAAGGAAGTATGGAGCTACAATCATCCTAACCCTGGGAAAAAATTACGTAAGATGAATGTAAGTGTTCCCTTTACTTTGATGTGTATCACATGGAAATTGCCTGTTAAATTGATAGGAACTACTTAATTGATTAAACACTGTCCCGTGTATTATATATTTGGTCCACTGGAGTGTTAGTAAGCAGATAATTATTTAACAGGGAAAATCATCAATAAACCAAATGCCTTCTCTTGCTTTCTCATAGACTGGGCATTGCTTGCTGCTCATTGTCAATAAAAAGAGGTAAATGGCAGCAGAATTATAATTCAGGATGACACTGCACCCTTAATGTGGATGTATAATGGCAGATTTCAGACTTGTCCACTGAATGCACTTATTTGGCAGTAGCAGATAAATAACAATATAAATTAGATTCAGATTGTTTAGGGCATGAGTATATTACTGTCAGGAATAGTGAGATCTGCAGACATTAAAATGGTAATGGTTTTTAAAACCACTTTATCTTGAGACATACCACCATTTGCTAAAATGCATTTCTTTCTCAGTAGAAGCTTGCCAAACTGCTGTACTTGATCGTGTTTAAAATGTGTAAATAAATACCCAGTTCAATTTCCCATGAAATAAATAATCATTTGCCTTTTCAGATGTAGTTAGTTTATTTCTAAACAAATCAGCTTGCCACATAAAACAAGCAAAGCATCAAGGGCCAATTTTTTCTCATTTGGAGCTCTCTCTATGTGCATCAGAATATTCCTGTAAATTTCCTGGAGCAGTTTGGGCAGTAAATTGTAGTCAGTCTTCTAGAAGACGTATTGGGTTGTATTCGTTTTGTTGTATTCCTCTTACAGGACCCTGAGGAGAACCAAGTGTTCTCCGTATTTCACCGTGCTTTGTTTAGACTGTATGTTTTTGCATGTTTGGCTTTTTCATGCCGAGTACACGTGTGATACCACGCACATAAATGGTTTTGGCCCATGCCCTTGTTGAGTCACAGGTGTGCTACAGTCAGACTGCTCGCCGCTGATCTTGGCAACGTTGAACGCATCTTAATTCCTGGGCGCTCGCTTAGATGCATCTTCAGTATCTTCAGGGGAGACTCAGTATTTTGCATAGCTCAGTAGTTAAATGTTGAAGTCTCAAGAATCAAAATCCTAGTCTGTAGAGTGACCTTGAACCTCTGTTTTGAAGATCAGACCTTCCAGACTTGCAGAATACTTCTGAGTGTTAAAAGCCCTTTGTGTTTGCGGTAACAGCGGTATTGGTAGAAACTTATTGCAGCCAAAACCCCAAAACTCTAGAAGATCCCAAAAGATTTTTTTTTCCTGTTCTTTCCTTATAAAAAGTATCAAATTATGCAATTTAAGCTGCTGGAATTGTTTATTAAAGGTCTTTATACTTAGTTTAAAATCCTATATTGTGTGTTACCCACACATCTCCACTGGTAACTTCCTCTTCACTCCAAAGGCAACAGTGGTTATAACGTTTGTCATGCAGGTGCAATTTAAAGTCCCTGTATGGGTAATTTAACTCTACCCTTTGATAATGTATATTTTGAATGACCAGTTCAGGAAACGCTGTAAATTACTATTTTCATTTAAGAAAGTAGGTATATGAAATAATAGGGCAAGACATAGATAAGTTACAGAGCAGCTTTGTGCCTGCCAGTCATTAGTTTAACATTGCTTTGGAGGGTTTTCAAGGGTTTGGGGGGATTTTTGGTTGCTTAGGTTTTTTGTTTTTAAATAGACAAAGATTTTAGATTTTCTTTTTTGTTTGTTTCAGAACTTTTTTAGTGTGCTTGTTGAATTCTGGAGTATTGTAGCTGCTTATACTCAGGATGTCACCTTATATTGAAAACAGTCTTTCATTATTATCTCAGTTTTTATATCAGAGTGTTCCCCCCCAAAATCAAAACCTTGGAGTTTATTTAGTTGACAAAAAATTGACAGAGTCTCTCTCAATTTGCTCAGCATTGTAATCGTCATAAAAAAGCTAGAGAATAAAAAAATCACTATGCATCCAAGGAGAAAAAGCATATTAAATGTAAAAAAAATTCTGACCGTAGTAATCTTTTTCAAAGGGCGTTGTGCATGCCAATGAGCACGTACTGAATGAGAGGAATACTCTCGAGAAGGAAGTGAAAGATGAGGAAATGTACAGTGGTCTTTTCTTGCAGATGTGTGCAACATTTTCAGTAGGAGACTGGGTAGCACTGACCAGTGGTCCACCTCTACGTACTGTAAGATCCTGGAGATACGCGGGTCAGCTTCCTAGCAATTCAGCTATTAATGTTGTCATTAGTTTCGCTGCAGGTTTTTCCTGACAAGTAGGATGAGACGTGCCCTCTCTCCTAGCTCCCCACTTCCCTACTTACGTCTTCCAAATGAGCCTAGAGCTGAATTGCTTGAGAAGTTTCTAAATAAAACTGCGTGGGAAGGTGGTGATCTCCACCCGTTCACTGTTCATAGTTAAGCTCAGTAATGCTACAAAATGTAAATATTACTCTACTTAAGAGTTAGCATAATTTTACATTTTAAACAAGCAGTAATAAATATTAAACAAATGATAGATAGTAGCTGACAAAATGAAAGGATGTTTTGTAATGACAGTAGATTTAAAAAGTTGTATGAATGCCATAATCTAGAGCTGAGTAGTAATATATATATATCTCAAAGATGGCTTGGAACAGGAAAACTTACTAAAATTGGAAAACATTGCAGTGAATTTTTAAAGCCAGGCACACTTGTGAAAAATTGCTAATACTAGGAAATTCATTTCAGTTTATAATATATTCATATTATACTATAGTTGATGAAAAACTGCAAACATGACTTAGGCATCTGTACATGTAGCACTTTCTAAAGGATTTGAGAGCTTAATGGATATTGAATAGCCTTTAACTTGGAAAAACAACATGAATCTTAAGGTTTGAGTTCCGTGCAGGGAACATTTATATATTACCTAAAATATGATAGCGTTTTAACTAGCTATGGAGAAGATGACATGCAGTGTACTTAATTCTTTCAGATGTGGCCTTCTCAATCATCGCTAAAATTTATGTTTACAGAAATAAATTAACAACGTCCTTGCAAAGCACACTGTGGGCATATCTGATGAGCACTTTAGTTCTAGCATTTATTACACTTTCAGTGTCAGTCTCCTGATCCTCTCTGCTTTTTATGCTTCAGCTTGTGTTGCATAGCTCTTGGCTAGAGCCATGTTGTGTTTGTAGGTTAGACTAGACCTAAAGCTGTGGAAAAGAACAGTTACCAATTCATGAAATTCAAAAGTTACTTTTACAACGTCATGTGATGTTTGTGAGCCTTCCTGAATCAGAGGAAATCAACTGGATTTTTAATCTTTAAATTACGTTTAGAATCTAGCTTAGAAATCATCTAGTACTTTAAAAACGTTCTCTGAGATGTCTCTCAATACAAACCACAGCTACTTAAGTAGGTCTAAAAAAACTCTGCTAAAAACACATGTTGGCTAACACATTATAGTAGAACTGCATTTTCCAGTCTGGATAACTTCTCTGACCTCCCTATCCTTGTCCTGCTAACCAGGTGCCACTGTCAAAAAGCAAAGTCCAAGCTTTAAGAGAGCTCTGATACGATTCGCATTGTGCTGATTGCTGTATCTCTGTTGTTCGCTGTGAGCAGTTTATCAGAGCATCGGGCACCCACTCTGCCTAGGGAGACCCACTTAGGGCACACTCTCAGCTCGGGTTTGTTCAGGGGTATGAACCTTGACTCATATTTGAGGTTTGTGGGATTTCTGAGCTTGGTTTTTTGCAAGTTTTGCGGCCTGTTTTAAACCTAGTGATATGAACCTCTCTGTTGTCTTACACTCCCGTGATGGGTGGCTGGACTAGAAAGCTCAGGAGCGTTGTCGAATTCCTCATCACACAAAGTACTTTTTTTCATCCTGAAGTCTGTACGCTCAAAGCTTTCGGATGCTTGTAACGTTTCTAATACGCAGTTGGTAAGGGACTCTTCTCGGAGCATCAGTTATTTGAGACAGCATCCCCTGATGGATAATGAAAGAGGAGTGGCACTTCTGGGGTTTCCTATCTGAAACAGGGTGGTTGCCAAGCATGCCGCAGCTCTCTGGGGTTGCAAGCCTTTGGCAGGTGTGGGAACGGTGAGGATGATATTGTTCATTTAAATCCTCGATTGTAAACTTTGCTTTGAGTAGGTATGTTTATACTGACAGCAAATCGTGCTACAGTCAGCCAGGCTATACGTGGTAGCAATATTTTGCTAGCATGAGGTCAGGTTACAGGCCTGAGGCTGAGAGTTTATCTGTCTCTTTTTATACGAGTGAACCGCTAGCTGCTTTTTTTTCATACACTTTAACTGCTCCAGCTCTCGGAAATGTTGTTATTGGCATATATCTTATTTTTATAAATTGCATTAAAGATATTCCATTCTCTATCATCATTTATGCGGAAAAAAAAACAAACACAAAAAACAAGTAGCCCAACTTGACTGTGATATAAACATTTCATTCATTCATTTAAAAAATGTGATAAGTGAGAGAAATGTGGGTTAGGAAATGTAGCCAGCAGCCTGGAAAGCACATGATAGGAGTTGGGAAACAGCACAGCGGATATCTGCACTTCACTTGAATGCTTAAAGTTTGCTCCAGACCATTAGGGTTGAACGTTTGCAACCAGCAGCTATGTGAGGAACACACATTTGAGCGCAGAGTGCGCAATATTTTCCATTTACTGTACCCTGCTGCTGGTGTGCTTTTTCTTTCTCTAAAAAATAGGAAAGATCAAATTTGACAGATATGAAACGTATTCCCAAAACAACAACTAATCTTAGTTCAAAATACTCAAACTTCATTAATACAGGTTTGCACTCAGAAAATAGGCTGAAAGGCCCAGGGGGAAGTGGCTGAATTTACAGAGATGCTCAAGCATCAGAGTGCCCAGTGGGGCTGTCCGAGTTGAGAGCCGTGGAAATTCAGAATACTCTTTCACGCCTTAGTGCGTGCGTTTAGGTGGCCAGCTTGAAAATATTGCCCCAAGTTTATTTCAGTTCAAAGGACTCACGGTAAAATTCTTCCATGCTTTGTAGCATTCATCTGCATGCGCAAAACAGCTGGGAGCTAAAAGATCTTTTCTCTTGCCCCCTAAAAATGATTGATACGATTAAGTACGTGCAGGAGGGACATATGCTAAGCCAACAATCGGATGTTATTCTAGTCATAGTTTGAAAGTCCCACGGTCATCACTGTAACATTAAACAATAGTATTAAAGTGTTCCTATGGTCATTAGAGAAACAAATGAAAAATACACATAGGGATTTTTTTCCCCTCTTGAATCAGGCTGTTAAAGCTCCTGAACACGAAATTAAAGATGAATCTGAACAGCCACTTAAATGTTTGTAGGATTAAAATCCTGCCTAAGCCATCTGTTTATCATGACCACATACTCTGCTGCGTAGCACAGATGTAACAGCAGCATATTTTTGGAAAATTAAAAAATGTATATTGTTTGTAAAATGCACCATATAGATCAATAACTCTTACTGAAAAAGTGTGTTTTAAAACAATGCACAATAATGCAGTGTTTCTGAGAGAAAACAAGAATTAAGTTTTAGCTAGAAACACACAGCATTGTTTTTAAGCAAGTTAAGTCGCTGGTGCCGTGCTCAAATCATCCTCAACTTACAAAGAAGTATCTTCCGTGCTGCAGGACAATGGGAAGATATTTTCCCTAAATTTTTTGGTTCCTCAAGTGTAGACTTACCCTGTAAGTATCTTCAGAGTTCCATGCTGCTCTTCATTCATCTTGTTCCCTCAAACGCTTTGCCACCTTTGCGACTGTCTGAAGAAAGGCGGGGGAAAAGGGTCTGATAATCGGAGATTTCTGTGCTATTAGGAGGTTTTCTACCGTTCTTTGCTGTTGAAGCAGGACGTGTAGCGGTGTCACTGGCCACCAGCTAATGGCAGCATGGTTGTAAGCCAGGAAAATAGTTCAGTGCGAGTGACCAACAAATGATGGTAATTGGGATGCTCAGTCTGAACAGTCTGATATACGGCTGTGTCCTCTCCAGAGCTGCGCGGCCCACCCGCAGGCCCACCCGCGCTACGCTGCATTCAACACGGTTCCTTCAGGTTGGGTGTGTCTGGGGCTATGTAGGCGGCTGCTTATTAGTAGGGAAACCTCAGGTGTGTGCAGTTTATATCCTGTCCAAAAGTTAACACCAGTGGACAAGGACATGGATTATCTCTCCTGCATGGAATTACAGAGACTAAGCTGTTTAACAGTAATATTGATTTCCTTTAATAGCAGATGTTATAGTCAAATAGCAGAGAGTAAACAACTTAAAGGCTAAGTTTGCTTAGCTGGACAAGACACTTCTCTTGCGTGTTTGAAATCGAATTACCTTAGCTTTGCCTGTTATGGATCCGGCTATGGTGGGAAAGTAAAGTCGAAGCCAGCAGCATTTCAGAGACATGATGTTAAGCCTACCACATGCGGATTTTGCACCTTATGATTCAGGTAGTTGTAGCGAAGCAATGATCTGCAGTGAAGCAAGGAATCAGTGACTTACAGGGTCTAGCTCTGCCTTGCTACTGCTGTGCCGGTTTTCATCAACGTGGGAGATGCTCTGAAATTCCTAAGGGGACAGGCTGCAGAGGCCCCACAACAAAGCCACCTGTTGCAGCAACTAATAACCTTCTTCCCTCGGTCCCTTTCCCAGAGGGCAACGACACCGCTTGTCGTGTCATCCCTGCCCTTTCCCTCTGTCTTGGAACATCTCCCTCCTTTCCAGGGAGGGTTGTCCCTCTCCCAGTTGCCTTACTGATGCTTTGCCACCCCAGAAGTTCGGAGGCTGGAAGATGAAAGGAAGAGAAAGAAACACACGGTGTGGAAAGAGGATACTGCAGCAAGGGTAGTGTCAGCTCAGTCCCTACTCCTCACTGCCCTGAGCGTATTTTCTAATTATTCCTCCTTACTTGAGAAAGTATTTCTTATGATAAGGAAAAAGATTTTTTGAAATTAGGTTGGGTTTTGTGGTTGTTTTTTTTAGACATTTGCTGTGGAAAAAATTATGATGATGACACTATAATACATACTACAAATATATGAAAACTTTTATATATACAAGCAAAAGGAAAAGATTCAAATTGGAAAAAAAAAGACAAAACCAACCAGGTCTGAATGTAGTGTGCTGGGTCTCTTAGAACAGGCGTTGTAGTCTGCACTTTGCTTTAGGCACCACATTTCACCTGGTTCGGGGTACGTTTCTCTGCAGGATCACTATTCAGCCATTAGAGAGAGGCAGACCCTCCTGCAGAGGAAGATTCAGATCACCGAAGCCAAGCTCCTGCTCTGAATTATCCCTGAATAGTCTGTCTCTGCAGGTACTCTGTTCAGGGTTGGAGGTGATTACCCTTCTAACGTAGGGCCGTGCATAAGGGCAGCTGGTGTGACTGCTCTCCAAGATTTGTATTGCAGCATATTGTGATGCTTTCCAAATTCTAGGCTGTCTTAAGAAATTAGAAAGAACTGGTTCTCTGTGGGAAGTCATTTAGCCAGCAGACACACATCAGAAGTGTGCTTTCTTATCGTGCCTTCCTAAGCACGACTTTAGCAAGTATAATTATGAATGCAGCAGTACTTGAATTTCAAGTCTTCTCCTGTTCCATTCCACAATGAAAAAATAATTTTCAAGGAACAGATTAATAAATATTTGCATTTTTGAGCAAATAATTACTATTTCCAAGTAAAACATGAAGCTATGGGTTTTTTTTCCAAAACAATTTGTACGATATTTTTGCAGATGTTTTCATATGGGCCAATACAGAAATAGGTTAGAAAGAAACAGATAAAGCGCGTGCAAGATGAGGAAAGCGTTGTGTAATGCTCTGACTCGAGATATGGACTTTCTTGCAGATTTACTCTTTGTTCTTATTTTTTCTTCATTAACAAAGTAGCTTGGCATGACTAGATTTTCTTCCTCCTTCTCTCTCTACACCTTTCAACTATCAAATCTCTTCCTTCCTCACCTTTCCGGCAAAGTGAAGAAGCAGTTTGTGTTCAGGTCTGTTTTAAGCCTATGAACCTGCACATCAAATAAACCGAACTAGTTCCTCGGCGGATGAAAGATGGGGGAGAAATTATTAATAAGGTTCTTATAGACTCAGTGTGGCTGCAACATCAGAGGAACCCTAGCCATTTATTCCATTTTATATATGGAGACAATAGGCAAGGCTTTTTCTGTGCTGTCCCTGTCAAATCACGGTGATGATACTGGCGTAAAGGAAGAAGGTTTAAATCAAAAGGTTTACATCACTTAATACAAGAAGAGCTTTACCTTTTAAACGTGTAATGTTTTCCATAAAGATTAAACGTAGGCTATTAGACACAGACTTTCTTTTGATTGTTAAACCGGTAATAAAACCCCTCGCTCTGGCCCTGAGATTTGTCTCCCTTATGGCCAGTGACACAAATGACGACCTAAGCCAGAGGTGTCCAGAAATGCTTATTGTAATACACACTTTAGAGACTCACAGTGGAGCTCACTTAAAAGACAAAACCATTTTGATTACTTTGTCAGCAACTTTATTTCCCGCTGCAGTCATGGAAGCGGTTTTGCTAGAGCTTTTTCTCCCTTGCAACAGAATCTTGGTGTACGCAAGGAAAATTTTTGGTGGAGTATTTCAGTATTTGAAAGCTTTGTTCTGACTGTGTTTATGCACCCTTTGTTTTCTGTGAATGTTCGGTTCCTGAGACTTACTGGCATGAACGTTCGCTCAAAATGAATTTCAAAGATGCATGTGCGTGTCACCATGGAAACTGCAAGTTGGACTCAAACAGAAGACTTGCTGCTGGGATGATTGTGTGCTCTGCCCAGCGTGGGCATGGAAGCAGCGCCACGTGAATTACCTGAACAGTCCCAGAGCAACTGCAGGGGCTCTGACTGCCAGAAACTTCTTTGCCGTTGATGCAGTGAGGGAAGGAATGCCTCATGACTGCGAAACGATCTTAAATTGCAGCAGCTGAAAGAAGTATAATTTGCTTGGGCACATTCTATTAATAGAAAAGAAAGCTAAATTGGACATAAATTTTTTTCACCCTTAATAATTTGCTCTACTCAATCTCTGTCTTCAGTCCTCTGTCTTCACTTCCTGATATGTTAATCCTTTGCCTGTGACCTCACAAGTCAATGACTGGTGAGGACACACACTTGGCTTTACAACTCCATTTCAGGATTATGTTTGAGAATTGCGAAAGGGAAGGTATTCATTTATGGCCTGTGGAAGATAACATTTTCTTTTAAATGTACTTTCAGTCTGGTAGATGAGAAGCTAGTTGTTCCGCTTTGCAACATGTTAGTCGAGATACTATTATGCACTGTGGAAAAAAACGCTGCAGTGAGCCAAAAGTTTCATCTTTTTATGGCTCTTTAGATGACAGTCACATGTTCTGTGGCAGTCACCATAAGGTTAGATACTTCACGAACATCTGTAATAGATACAGAGACTGTAGATGTGTAAAAACAGTCACTGTTTGGTAAACTGAACCAGTGTAATTACTTGATATCTTTCATATAATTCCTAAAGTAGAAAAGTATTTTGACTTAACCTAATATATTGTTCTTTGCAGTTCCTTTAATTCATCATTTCCATCAATCCATGCATATATTGCATTCCCCAAATTACCAGGTCTAGCAAAATTTTCTGTATCACTTAATTCCTACAAACATTTGTAGCTTTTGACTTTTTTTCTGAGAAGCCATATGGTAATTTACCCGGCATCGTAGTTCTGTAGTGGAAATTTTCGTCTGGGTTAAAGTGCTTTTTTTCATTTCAGCTAGGTGAAGTGACAGGAAAAGCTCCCAAATCTTTTTTACTTACTTTCTTTGGGGAAGCAATAGCATATACTGGACAGCCCTTATGCCACCCCAGAGAAATGGGTGAAAGAAGAAACGAAATGGGAAATGTGCCCACCTTTGATGAAACGGCACCTTTAACCCCGGCTATATGGTGCGCGTTTTCTCCCAGGCTTCACCATTCACCTGGGGGTCACAAAAGGACCTGGAGTCAGGCACACCATGGACACAACAGAAGAATGATTGGTCCCTTCTCATCAAAGACAGAAATGAATCATTTAGCATCCGGTTAATTGTTACAACACTTTATGCCCTTCAGGTCCTTTTTTGAGCTAGTTTTAAAGATACAATAAATACGAGTTTCAGACTGCACAAAATCCAAATTGTGCCACTTTCTGGGAATAAAATTAGTATTTTTTTTTCTATCCTTTATGGTTTGATTTATTCGTAACTCTTTTGAGAAATTTTTGCAGTACAATTTTGGTGTAATTGTATGTTAAAGATTTTCCCTCCTTTCCTTTTATTGGCCCCATTTCTCCCACACACAAACCCACAAAGCCACAGATGCTCCATTACAATGATGTCAGTCGTGCTACATGCTCCAGCTGTTTGGTAGGTACATTTATAAAGTTCAGCCTTTTACATTATGCCATAAATGTATATTTCATGTATAAACATAAAGCTAACATATTGCAGATCACTCTAAGTGTAATTTTAATGGAGGTTCAGTAAGTTTAAAAAATACTGAAAAGTGTTTAATCTTTCCGTTGGCCACGTTTTTATAGTCAGTTTTCCAAATTTTTTTTTCCTGAAGCTAGGTTTGAATAATTCCCTGCCCCCTCCGCTATTTCATCTTCTGTGATCTTTGGAAAAAGCAGGGAGTTATTTTAGTAAGACAATATGTATTTTAAATAAAGATGTCTGAGGAAAAATATGTTTCTCTCCACGTCTTCCTGGTGCTCAAACCCTCACTTAAGGTTCTGTACATTTACCAGCATACCACATTGAAAAACACCTCATTCCTGCAATTGCCAGATTTCAATGATATTCGATACGGCAGATATTCTGTTGATACAATATATGAATCCTGACAGATTTTTTAAAAAAGTTATCAAGAATTGGGTCTGAGCCTTAAAGCCTTTCTTTGTATTGTGTCCTGAATTTCAAAGAAAAGGATAAACAGTGCCTATTTGGCTCTGCCTCCTCCCCCTTTGCTCTTTGATAGGTGCTTAAGAGTTCAGCTCATTGTAACTAATGTGGATCATTGAATAGTGCCCACAGGATCCTTCCCTGGTCTCCCCTGGGTGCTTTCCTTCTTACAAGCAATGTCTTTATTTCTCACTCTCCTTTTGAGTTGCCTACTTTGTCTTAATTTGAATGTGGTGCTGAGTTATCACCATATTTGTACCATATAGTCGTCATTATTCTAAAATAAATCTCCTCGCTTAGGAAGATTTTGAGGCTTAATCTCCGTTTTGTTGGCTCAGTAATAAAATGACTCTCAAGAGGACAGATGAAAGCTGAGATCTTTCTCAGTAGTTCATGTTGCTTCAAGCAAGACCCAGAGCGAATAAAGCCCCTAATGTGATTGTAGAGGCTAAAGTTGGGACCGTGAGTTATCGCTATGTGGCTGCAGAAGAACCGTCATTATTTTTGCAGATCAGTTTCATGTGTACTTAAAAATTCCAGATCATAAGTACATAGCTAGGTATTCATGGTAGAGCAGAGATTCAGTATTGAAATCTGGAAAAGAAAAGTCTGATAAACTCCTTGGCAATTCGGTCGCGTCCCAGTCTCCACTGTAGTGGCAGTATAAGCCGATCCGTTCTGCTTCACCTCAGCATGAGGTGCATCTCAAAAGGAACAGCCGTATTCTGTGAACTGAGGGAAGCATTGGCCAAGGCCCTCTACTTCTACAAGGTGTGGAGATATAGTATGATCTATAAAGTCAATAATATTTGTGACTGTAGTACAGGTGTTGTTGACAAGTTCAAAAAACCCTAACAAAACCTGTTGCTCAGAGACACAGATAACGTCACTCTTACTTGATTTTTTTTATTTTTTTTTATTTTGCAGGTCTTTTGTTATCCAGCAAATCCCAAGCAGCAATCTCTTCATGGTGGTAGTAGATAATGAATGCTTCTGCGATTCTGTCCCACCGATTACCATGGCACCTATAGAAATAAGGTATATCCTTTTATTTACAAAGTTGTCGGAGAGGAGGCATTCTTACTTATTTTCAAGGAGAATTCACTGTTTTTTTCCCTTTTTTTTTTATTTTTTTGAAAAGCCAACACAAATTAAGCACAGACACTTATGTGCATCTTTAAGTATCGTAAGGTCATGGTCATCTTTAGACAGCTGAACATCTTTCAGATTAGGCCCTAAGTATGTAATTTCCTTGCAAGAATGGAGGTGCTGATATTGGAACTTATAAAACTCCTTACAATACAGTTATCTTTTTTTATTTTAGGGTTGGACTGGAGTACTGAAAATGTTTCAGAATCCTGCTTTCCAAAAATATCAAAATGTAGCAAATTAGATGTCACTTGATTTTTAGTTGCCCCAGTTTTTATTTTGCAGAGTTCTGTAGTTCAGGATTTGCTTTCTCACATAAGTTGGAATTCACCAAAAGTAGCCTGCAGTGTGCCGCTATTGCGGACGTATTACAGAAAGAGAGGTTAGCAGTGTAAGTGCAAACGGTACCGTCTAAGCTGTGGAACACCCAGGAGAAAGCACTGGAATTACCTTTTCTTGTGTTGACGACTCGTATCACCTTGGGTCTTTGATGGAGACGAAGGAAGGACCTGAAAGATTTTTCACTATATTCATTTCAAAACACATACAAATGCAATGCTCAGAACATCTCTCCTTAACTACCTTGTACATAATGAATCCCTTAAATGTGAACGTTTGAAATCTCAGAAGATAAGAAGACGCCCAGAATCTTGTCATGGATTTCACCCTGAAGTAAGTTTCTATCTACTTTTCCTTTCTTTTGGACTCTGGTAGATGTTTTATTTCTTTTAAAAAAAAATAAAAATAGGTAAACTGTCGTCTAAGATGAAATATCAGGTAATGTTCTGAACACTTAGAACAGAGTAGTAAGGGAAGTGCTGCAAATAATCTTTTTGGTAATTCTGTAGACAATGTCTTGACTTGCTGCTTTTGCAGAGTGTTTTGTATCATGTAAGAGAACGTCGTAGGATGTGAGCACAAACTGGCAGCCAGCAATATCTGAGAACTTACTCTGGCGCAAGCACTGACCACAAGATTCCTCATTGGAGATGGTTGGGAACCTTGTGCTGTTACAGTTTTTTTCAGTAACTAGCTTCAGTATCTCAGCTGTCGTGCTGTAGTCATTATGTTTACACGTAATATTGCTTGGGAGGCATCAATACACATATTTACTACTCTGTGTTCTGCGTAGTACTCTTAGTACAGTGCCAAGGAGATCTGATAGAGACTGGGATGTGATTACAGTGGCTTGTACAGCACATGTTCATAGACGTCCGTTTTACTCTGGAGTAACTTCATTTCATGCCTTCGATGCTGTAATGCAATGTATAATGAAACCTAAAATAGGGCATGGAAGGCATTGTGTAGTGCTCGTTGACCATGCTCACTTTCAGTCTACGATCTAAACTTGTTCAAATGAAAAGGTGTACCTGTATTACTTCCTGCGTGTGTTCAGTTCATGGGGTTTGTTGTTGGCACCAGTCCTCTTCTGCCTGGGTAGTGTGGTAAAGAATCATGTATCATAATTGAGTGTAATGGCTTGTATTTATTTTCCTTTCCTTTTTTTTTTTTTTACTTTAGGAAAATGCAAGAGAATGTGGTGGTGTCTCAGGCCTTAGTGCTAAACCTCCTCTTGTTCTTCTTCCTCTGCTATTGACGATTTTCTCAAGGTGACATTGACTGATGTGTTCAATTAGCATGCTAATACATGGATAAACTGTGAACCCGGAAATGGTGCAACATAGAGGACATGAAATATAGTCAGAGCATCAGCATTTCATGATTTTACACTGTTGGTGATATAAATTCTTAAAGATATGTTGAAAAAAGATTTATCTTTTTACTTTGCAAGTCATGCAGATGTGAATTTGGCATATGGTAGTCATGATTCATCAAAAAAGGACTTGGTAGATAGAGGTGACCATTGCTTTGTCCCATTGAAAACAATTTAAAACTGTGTACTTTTTTCAATAAAGTATATTAAAATCACAGTTTCAGTGTATTTTAAGTATGATAATATATTTGTTCCATTAATTAATGATGGGAAGAGAATAAAACAAATGGAAGATGTTTTATTACGCTTTTAGCCTATTTCTGGAAAGATTCAGAGAAGAAAATGTGGAGCTAGCTTTCATAATAAGGCAAAACAGCTTTTATTAACAAGTCAAGGAAGCACATGTGCATGTATGAAGCTAAGCAGGTAATATGCCGTGCTGATTTATAGCGCAGGTTTGGTTTCTGGAAATAGCTATAAAACATCTCAGCCACATTTAGAAAGTGAGCCAAAACCTGATTAAAGCCTTTTCCCTAACTTGGGCAAGCTTTAGATCAAGTTGGTAGATTTGGTTGCAGATGGCAAAATTAAATGCTTCTAATCTGTTACAATTTGTGGGAAGATACGTAAAATAACCATTATGAAAGGATGGTACTGTTTTGTTAGTGTTCTGCCTTATAGATGTCGTGTCAGCTAGGAGAAGCTCGTTATGAGGAAATTCATAAGCAGAGAAAGTTCGGCTTACAAGACACCTACGTCAGCAGAACTCGTTATGGTTTTCAGTGAGAATTCATTGGGGCTCACCCTCAGTGGGCAAAGATCAAGACCAATATTTTTATTCTGGGCCTTACGTTCCTCTTTGTAAAGGAGAAGAGAAGATAGAGAAAATCAGATTTTTGAGTCTTTTAAAACCCTACACAAAGAGGGATCTTTATCCTACCCCAGTATAATGACTATATTCCTCTTGCAATTGCTAGTAACGTTCCTGTTGTGGATATGTTTGCTGAAGATCTCGATCTTCGAAACACGTTAATCTCTCCGTTTATCTTTGGAGTCTTATATGAAGTAGAATACTATCAAGAGAATAACTTGACCTTCTAACAATATAATACCTTAGATGCAAAATAAAACGCCACTGTTCTAAATCTGGTGCTTGAAGATTGCAGTTTCCTGGTTGGGAGTAAGTATGCTTTTAGCATTAGATAAATGTTAAGCAGGTTTGCTGTGTATCTTAGGTGAGAACAGGGAGCTAAGCCACTGAGAGGGGCTTTGTTTTAAGGAATACTATCCAGCTTGTAAGAGGAAGAACTAGTAAAATAAAATTTCCACTTCAATGCTTTGGGTTCAAATGCGCCTGTACTTCCTCTGAAACCATACAGATCTTTGTCTGGACTCATAATTTTATTTTCCTCACCTTTTTTGGTTGGGAGTGTTTTCCTACAGACTTCTCTGTCCTTCCCTGTTGGTCTCAAAATCGCTCGCTGTGGGAGTAATTTTCCAGCTGACATTCCGTCAATCTGTTGTCCTGGCGACATGCTCTGTTTACTAAGCTAATTGGGAATGCAGGGCGTTTTCTACACTTGGACTGACACGGATACCCTGCAGTTCTTTGCTTTGTTTTTCTCTGGGCACCATTCCTCCTTACCCTCCATCATTTTCCCCAGAATTAATCTCCATACCTTATTTATAAAGTCTTTTAGTTTTTAATTTAGTTTTTGAGTTTCCGGGATGCGCAGCACTACAGCCTCATAGTGCTTTTGTGTGTCTGATGCTTGGTCTTCCTCAATGCAACTTAAATAGGGAAATGTTTATAAACCAACAGAGTCCAGGTGATTTTTCCTTGTTATTAGAAAGTGGAAAGCAAAATCTTTCTCATTGGAGTTATTGAAAAGCTCTGCATACAAATGCCGATCCTTTCTGATGTATAAATCGTCACTGTTCTTACAAAGAAAAGACATGCATTAAAGGAGAAAATTTTCTACTGAACCAAGATGAAAATAATAATAATAATTCATTGTTAATTTTGGAAAGAGGTGGACAGTTTTGTAATTAGAAAGGAGCCAGGGAGTAAAAAGAGAGATTAAAGTATGGCAGTAAAAATTAATATTGTGAAAGAGATTAAAATATGGGTATGTAAATGAATATCGCTCCGAGAAATGTGACCGTTCGTTTTCATGCATTAAGACAAAGTTATAAAGACAGAGTATATTGGTGTACACAAACAAGCGACTATGTGAAATAGAATAATCCAAGTAAGTTGCTAAGTGTAAAAACATTTTTTATGAGTTGAAATTTCTTTATTAATGAAGGCATCTTTTCAGTTTTGTGTTTATTCGTGTGGAAGTTGCTGACGCAGTGTGAATTCAGGTTCATAAAGCCAGAAGTTAGGAGAAATAAAAGTGTTGCCCTGGGTTGACATTCGTGGATCTTTGCCTATACAGGTCCTCATACTCAGTTGAGCATGTTGGGTCGCTGACATTCGTGTTGTTTTTTCAGAATTTCGGACATCAATCACGAGTGCATGAAACAGATCAGTAGTAGGCCAGTGATAATGCCGAGATGTCTATTTATTTGAACTAATTGGCTGCACCTTTACGAGTAAAGTGAGTGTGTCTGGAAACACTTGTTGGCACTGAGGCCAACTGGCCCCGAGTGGTGTGCGTACACGCTAGTGAGATCTCTTGGTCTGCAAAACGGGATAGCTGCAATAAGAACAGCCCATGTCCAAACCCAGAAAGGATGATTATGAGTTTTATGGGACAGAGATAGCTGACGCAGGCTGAAAGCATGCCAAGGGGTATTCGAAACAGTTTTGCAGAAAAGCTGGTCTCATTCTAAGGCGTAGGAACGTTCCTGACTGTTGTTGAGTTTACCAGTCTGTATATCGTCAGCGCTGAAACACAGAAAGCGTGAAGATACCGTGGAGGGGGTCTGTGCTGTCATACCATAACCTGTGGCAGGTCACAGAAGGTGGAATTCAGTTTCATAACCTCACAATCCTAGGTGTTACTCCTAAAAATATCGTGCAATGTCTGATGCAGTCCAAGGTAGTCAATAGCAAAACACAGATGCATACATATGCACACATGCAGCTGCATGTACGTGAACTATATGCATTTTTAATAAACAGGAAATTCAGACATCATCTATACTTTTTATCTCCCTGAGTCTGAGATCAAATCCAAGCAGAACCAGACACGATCTGTTTCCACACAGCAATAGGCATAGCTGAAAGTCTCAGCTCCTGCAGGGCTTGGATGTTTTTTTTTTTGCTTTTTTGGTCTCTTTGCTAATGGCATTGATTTTCAACTGATTAGCCCCAGCTGCCTCTTCTTCCTTTAATCTTGATACAGCAAAAGCTGTTTGGGGGCTCAGGACTGGCCATGGACACACTGTTTTCTAATGGCTTTATGTGGGAAAAGTGTCTGCCCGTAACTGTCAGTGCTGCGAACGCTCCTTTAAAATCCTGTAAGCCAGAGAGCCTCGGGCAGGTCTCTGCAGCTGTGCTATCTCCTCTCATGGTTTTTGTGACACGGAGACTGCCTGACCCACTGCATTTTGCTGCTGGGGCCAATTCTGCAATATATATGCTAGGCGAAACAGGTGGTGGCCTAGGGCAAGAAGATATTAAAAGCAGCAGTGATTGTTGCATTGCCTAAATGGCTTCAAGAGACTGTTTCAGTTTTCTTCGGATAGCAAGAGCCCCAGGACAAGGCACTGGCCTGTTCAGCCCTTTGGGTTCAAAAGGCAAGATAGAAGTTTGGCTCAGAAGGTTTGCGGCTAGAAGGCGCCAGTTATTTCCATTTGTCTCCTGAGCCCTCTGTGGCCTCTGAGGACTTTTAGCATCTTGGGACTTTCTGTGCCTCAGAAATTCGGACTTGTTCAACTGTACTGTAAATAGACATTCACAATTGGAAAGTTTTCTGCAGAAGACTGCATCAAAATCTCAAAACTGTGGAAAATATTAGGTTTATTTAATTTTCCTACTTGATTATTCTTTTCCCTGAGCTGTCCAAGATACTTCCATTAGTATGTTTTTTTCTTCTTGTCCAAGTTCTTCCCCGTGGTTCTGAAGGTTTCAAGTATGTATTTAGCTGACTTGCTATTTCTCTGTTTTACGACAATGTACTCTCTCTGACAGGTCCAGCTCCCATGTACCTACTGAGAGAGATATGGTTCCCATATACAGCATCTTCAGAAGATCTCACTGGAGTTTATCACAGTCCAGTCTGAAGGCAATTTTCTTCTCTCTCCTCTTTAGCCTTTGGCCATTACGCTCAGATCATTTTTCTTCCAATATAATAATATTCTTGCTATAGTTCCTTGGGAGGATTTACCTCATCTTCAAGAGCCAGTCCTGTGTTTATTCCCAAGAATACTTTTGGATCTGGATGTTATAACTTGGAAATACCAAGTCGTAGTGTGTTCTAGCGATGCTCGGAGTGGAAGGATATGTTTCCAACTCTTTCAGAGTTTTTTTCCTTCTTCTTCCCACAGTAAGTGTGGTCAACTAAGCAAATGTTATTGTTCGCAATTACAGCACAGATTATTTTAAAATTCCACAGCTCTGCCTAGTAGATGCTGTAAAGAATTTCAAAGCACGATGTGAATCTAGAAAGAACCTGTTGACTTTCATTGGACGTTTCATGGAACAAGAGGAACTTCTGCATTATGGTTGAGTTACATCCAGGTTAAAGATGGTAAAGCAAATGTATTTTACCCTTCAGTAACTAGTATTAACAAAATGTATGCAACACATTTAAAAAAAAAAATTGTGCCTTACATAACATTTGCTAAATGCCAGATGACTGATTAATGATCAGTTTTAAGAACGTGAAGCTTTATTTGCAGAATTAGATCTAATTGAAACTGAAATGAGTGTAAACACGGCACGCTCTTTCATTGTGAAAGCATTGCATTCCCATGTACGGTTATGTTATATATCTAGTTACTGAGGCTTCCTTTAGGTCTCTACTTTTAAAAAAGGCACCCTTAATTAAACAGAAAAAAAATAATTAAAGGGTGGTAACTAAATTTTTTTTATGATTTTCTCCTATGTCTGAAGGTGGCCTTACTTAAGAGTAGCCGGTAGAGCTGTGAATTGAACCAGCCATCCAAGTGATGAGACGCTGAAACCCTAAGAAGACAATTTCCATTTCAATAGTTTTAACAGATTTGATTGCTCATCACTGTGGCAGAAATAACCAGGTAATTGTGTTTATGTCAAGCTACCCTCTAACACCTCACCGGGTGTCAGAAGCTCCCGTTTGTTCTCTGCTCTTCTGCTAACAGTTTCTGGCAGTATGTGGGGCGCCTTCTTGATGCAGCGATTTATAGGTGATTCACCCAAAATTGACAAAACAGTATTGAAAAAAAATCAATGCAGCATCAAGATAAGTGGCATGAAAGCTACTGTATTCCCTGTGATATTTTTGTTATTAACTGAAAGTTCTTTGTTATCTCCACATTAAATGGAACTGAGGCTGGGTTTCCAGTTTGTCCTGGCAGCGTGCTGCGGAATCCAAGATGCTTATTGAAGAGTTGAGCTCTAGTCCATTCAAGTAGTGCGGAGTTTGGTTATCTCCTACTGGAATTCTTTTATCAAAAGGTTATAAGGAGTTGACAGCTAGTAGGGCCTCTGTAAGATCAAACCTGAAAGCTGGCTTTTTTGTTCCAGATGCAGTCTTGAACTGCACTTATATGTGTTTAAAGCAGCCTTGTAAGAAAAGGTTGCACTTGACAATTCTGAGTCAAATTTGAACCTTAACACCAGAAGTTCAAGTGGTTAATGCTGGGTTTGTTTGACTGTGTTAGGGTTTAGTTTGCAGCTTTAGCACGCTGGGTATTTCACTTCCAGGAGAAAGGGAAGATCAGATTTCAGTTCATAGCAAGAAGTGTTTTGAATCAGCTATTTAAATGTCTTGGGCAGAGTGCTAAACGTTTAATAGAGAAAGCTAGTCGGGGCTAGTTGGAATAGCTGAACTAATCGAGAATGCTTTTGGCAGACATGCAAATGTGCAGATGGCTCCTGAGACAGGAAATAAAGAATTGTTTTGTTTCATTTCTTTGTTAGTGTTTTGGCACTGGTCAGTTGGGTTTAGCTGGAAAATGAAAGATTATTTTTCTTTTGCCCATGTTTGCGGGGAAAAAAATAGAATTAATTTGTAAGCAGCCAGCTGCATTCCTAGATCTTCTAATACCGCCTCTGAGGCATTACTGTGATATGTGCAATAGTTAAGGTAGAATCCCAAGTTCCTGTCAATATTTTATTATCAGTTGTAGTTAATGAAGCTGTTTAGGTACATCTGTTTCGTGTCTACAGATGTGAGTGAAATATTTAGGGAAAAAAAATGTCCTTACATTGCTAGTTTCTAAGCATCAAAACCAAAACAGAGCCCCAATTAATTAGTAATTTCATTATCTCTAACAGACTTTAAAAAGCAGGACGCAAAACCTAGTGATAAAAACTCTAATGGAGACTTGTGATTTCCCATCACCAGATCTTTGTGGGTTTCAGAAAGGCATTTTGTTTTAAAGCAGACATTCTTCCTACTTTTTCTTCTTCGGTCTTTCAAAGTCCAAGCCCAGATAATTTCAGGAACTCCCAGGAAATCTGTCCTCTGGAGAAACAGTGAACAAAGAGTATTTTGAACTCAGCTTAAAACCTGAAGTTAATGTGATACACTTAAATTCATACAAGTATGGCCTCAATAAGGGATATCTAGTTAATATCCTTTAGGTCCACTAGTAATGATATAAGCAGAGATCTCTGTAGGAAGATAAATATTCTGTGAGATATAAGAAGGTCAAGAATTGTTATTTTCCACTGATAAAACTTTTCTTGGCAGAAAACTGCCAGATTTTATTTAAAAGAAAAAACTTTAAAACCTTGGGTTTATGGGAACTTAGAGAGGCATTGTTTAAGTCCATTTCTTAACCGTGAAATCCTTTTGACATATGGCAGTCATTATGTATTTGCATCTGTCTATCTTGAAAGATTTTTTCCTAATAGAAGATACTTAGAAGTTTCACATTTAACATATTTTTCAATAAACACTTGAGAACTTCTTAACAGTAAACAATGATCTTAAACCGCCTTGCCAAGCATGTAAATGATCTACAACTCCTAATGCACCAAAGATTGTTGCATATTTTCAGCTCTGCATTTGGGACCTCTAGGCAATGCTGTTTCAGATTAGGACAAACCATGAATTTCTTAACTGTTTCACTTGAGAGAAGAAGGCTTTATCCTTCTGATATTCATGGCAGAAAACCTGGAAATTTGTCCTGCCCATTCCTTTCCAGATACAGCAACCCTATCTTCATTAGCGTCTGACAGATTTAAGATTAGTGGAGGATTCCCTATTGCAAAAAATTGAAATCCTCTCTGAGCAAAATAAACAGGAAAATATATCTGCTTTATACTGCTTTCCCTGCCTGTCCAGCTTTTGCCTGTCTTACCCAAGAAGAAAAGTCCCTTGTAACATGGCAGGCGTAGAAAGGAAAGATTATGGCCTCTTGAAAGGGAAGAATGACACATTTTTCCTCCTGTCCTGTTGTAACAGTCAAAAGAAATCTGTGCCACGGTCTTGGCAATACTCTTGCTTTCATGTAGACCTACTGGTAAAACTGCCTTTGAACAGGTAGGGCATATAAGATTCGGCTTTTTTAGGTGTTAGAGAGAGAAATGACATTTTGTTTAGACAGCGTTTTCATGGGTTTAGTATAAAGCAGTTTTTATGCGAAAGCACACAACCGTGTATTATTAGAAGCCGTGCCTCGGTGCCAACTTGCAGAAAAGGCAACTTGGTGCATGCTTGTATTTGTGACAAGCAAGGCATCTTACGAGAAGCTTCATTTGCTATCCAAGAATGAGCACAAGCACGGACAGCACAGACTCAAAGCTGAAGCAGTTGAAGAGAGGGGAACAGGGGAGGGAAGTTGGCTCCGAGTAAATTTTGAAAAACAGAAAAACAAGAAGACAAGCTGCCCGCTGAGCTAGGTTTGGTCTTGGTTCAGCAGAGGGTTCCTCTTGAATTCTTCTCCCATATTGTCCTCATTTTAGAGTTGGGGAGATGGAAATGCGAGAGCTCAGGACGTGAGTCCCTTGAGATTTTGCATTTGTATTTCAATCAGGAAGGAAAAGTAGCCTCGCGCTTGACCTGACTGGGCTGTAAATACTTTGCCTCAGAAATGCTACGTTGATCAAATCAGGAATCAAAATTGAGGAGCCTATTCAGCCAGTTGTGACCAAGCGATGTAAATAGATGTAAAAAGAATTTTACCTATCAAATTTTACCTATTAAATCACAGTGTCCTGCGACAAGGTAGGCTGATCATTTAAATGGACCCAGAGTAAGAAATCAAGTGAAAAATCTCATATCTTTGCAAATGCTACTAGAGTCTTATCAATGTTTTAATAGAAATAAGAGGGAGGGGTGTAGGTGCAGGTATCTTTTCCCATGTCTTTATATGCTCCCAGCTAAAGTTCATTGAAGTCCTTAATCTAAAATATCTGTTATCTTAAAATCAGTGCTATAAATAAAGAAGCTGATTTGAAAAATAGTTCTTAAAGTATGTCGTGTTTATGGTGCTTATCGGGAGTCCCATTTTCTCTCAAAGAAAGAGATCTTGAACATTACCTGTAAGACGTGAACTGTAATATCCTAGAAGTCTACTTTCTGGAAGAAGAGAATATTAAACTATTCTTAAAGCCTTAACATAGCTAGGTAACTGCAAAGTACTCCCAACAAGCTTCTTGGACCGTTTGTTACTGAACTTCTAGAAACATGAATTGCTATTGCCTGCATTGTCTTCTGGAAGAGATTTGCATCTCATATAAATGAAAAAACAGGTGCTTATCAAACAGACGACGCTTTAATGTATCAGTAGATCAGATTTGGCTTTTTTTTTTTAATAGCTGAATAATCACTGAGGAAACACAATCACAGCATTCATGAAGAAGAAAAGAGAAAGCAAATGGGTATAAAATTGACATATCATTCTTTGTTCCAGTCTTTGGAGACTGCGGTACTCCACATCTGTTTCTTCTCCATAGTTTTATCATGATGGATCTTTTTTGCTGTAGCTTATAGGGCTCTAGGTCCTTTTAAATTCTTCCATTTTGTGTTTCTAGTCCTGCTTACTTTTTTTCCAAGAGTTCTGAAAGAAATCCTAAAACACCCAACAAACCACCAAACCTTAGCATCAGATCGAAGAAGATAAAAAAGGGCTCAGTGAATCTTTTTGGAGTTTTACAGATAGTCTGCTACCATTAGAACCAGAAAGATCAGTTTCACAGTACTGTAGGGGATCTGTGTGTGTGTATGTATCTGTATATGTATGTATATTTGTATATATTACAGTTCTGGAAAAAAGTTATGTTGTAGAGACCATTATTTTATATGCAGATATTGATAAGCAACATGTCATCCTAGAACATCCTTACTTTCTGGTTCTGATTACACCCTCTTAACCTAGTCTATACCTATGCGCTGGAGTGCAATAATTCATGAAATATTATCGGCCACGTATATTTCAAGCTGGCTTCTCAAGTGACAGCATAACTCTTTCACAATCTCCTGCTCCAGTCGTCAACAGAGAATGTAAATCCTTGTCTCCTTTCCCTCCCCGATGAATTTGGAGAGTGCGGCAGCATTCCCTCTACCCATGCGCTGCACAACAAGGCTCCCTGCACGTCGTGCCATCTGTCCCCCCTTCATGCACTGCCTCTAAGATCTCTAACCTGTGGGCTGGGGGGGCAGAATTAGGAAAGAACAGCTATTGAGTAGCCTCAGGTGACAACATTTTTTTCAGTTGTGTTTGCTTTCACTTGATGTTTTTCAAGGATTTGTTGGAGAGAATTAAGTTCAGTTCCTATCTGTACGTTCACATAATGTGCTTTTTAGCACTTTTGCCCTACTTGAGGTGGCTCGGCAGGACCATTCAGAGGTAACTGAATTCCAAGGTGCACTTTAAAATTGTGTTCTTAAATGCAATATAGAGTATAGTGCTTTAAGATTCACCTGTCAATTCATCTTTCCTTTAGTTTCAGGGAAAGAAAAGACGTTGGATTTATCTTGAGGCTTGACAGTAACAAAATGCTGTTTTTCCTTCTGTTTCCACTGAGTTTGCTGGAAGGGCCAATGACACCTACACTTATTAAGAGCAATTTCAGCAGGAAAAAAAGTACATTTAGACCTGATTCTGTATTCCAGTGCAAGAATTGGGTGTTTGAGGTGGCCACTGACTGTAGGACTGGAACCTTGCTGTTTCTGGGATTCTGCAACGTAGAGTTGGTTTTTCTTAATGGAGTTTTAAATCCTGTGTTAGCCTCCTGGCTCTTCCGAAGGTCCGCTGGTTCAGGCTCACTGCTCTGCTGACTCCTTCAACTGCAGTGAATTTTACCTATTGGTTAACACAAATGCAAGAAAAAATGTTATTCATACGTCTGGTGCTGCTATATTTTCCCCCTTTTTTTCACCTATACAGTTCTCCAAAAGTGACCGTTCTTAGGAGGATTGGAGAGCATGATTGTTCTTTTTTTTTTTTTTTTTTTTCAGTTGTCTCAGGTTAATATATGACCTTTTACCTTTACTAGGAATTTCTCCATATGTCTGCTCAAAGAATTTCCTTGGATGATTCTCTGTGGATTTCATTCCATGTTTTGTGGAAGTGAATTATGATTGGATTAGAAAGGCGTAAATCTTCCTGAGTTTTCAGGAGATGATTTCCTGGATTTCCAAAGTTAGCAATATGTCATCCTATCTTCACCCACGCCATAGGCTCTGTATCCCTGTTCCAGGTGGAACTGGTTTCTGCCCGGTTGAAATTCATTTGCTTTAAGTTGGAGTTCTTAAATTTTAGCAATCAAAAGCAACTGAGATCGTGCAAATATAAGCAAATGGCTTCTGAGCAGCAAACATAGTCTCGCTGATTTTCTGTTCAAAGGCAGCTCCCTACCAGGTAAGATCTATTTGGTCCAATAGGATAAAAAGAAACAGAACTAAAGCTGTTGAACTAATTGGCAGCGAATGATATCCTAATATATTTTTCTTTCTTGTGAAAGTCTTAGAAGGTATTGCCTATTGTTAGCGTTTATCAGTTTGTTACAAAGACAAATGCGTATTCTTCAGAATTCGCTTAGAACTGTTAATGCAATTATTTCTGATTATTTTTTGTTGAGAAAAATAATGGATCGAGCCCAGTGAAAGGTTAGTTTCAACATGTTTCTTCAAAAATTTGAATGAATATTCTAATAAGTTTTTCAATATTCCATGAGCACAAAAAGATTCCAGTTTCTGTGCACCTCTGTCGATATGAAGACCAACATTAATCGTATACGGAGGGCCATGTCTGTATGTAAGAATCTGACATGTGAGGAACTTACCAGTGAAAGAAACAAATAATAGAGATGCTGGATTCACACTGTAGATGCTTCCCAAGTGGAGGACTTAGAATATTAGAGCTGCTTCCTAAGTACAGCGCAGAAGCCTAGGTTTTTGCATGAGAGTCTCCCACGGAGCACTGGGCAGCTGGCGTGCCTCCCGGCTCTGAGCGTCGGCCAGCTGTTGCAAGGGCTACTATTTCACTGAGAAGCGAATAGAGTTCTTGATCAGTTCTGATTATTGAATGCTGGCACTTTGCATGAATAAAATTGCAAAGTCAAAGTATTTGTAGCTGGTGCTACCTGTGTCACCCGCTGTCACCGTAAATATCTCAGTTGTCTGTCTCTGTCCCCTGCTGCACAGTCTCAGGGAGTGATGAAGGACGCTTCTTGCCCAAGGAAACTGTCAGGTGGGACTCCACGGGCTTCCTCCTGCTTTCTCATCCTCTCAACGTGTACATGAGCCTGCTAGGAAGGACCGTCCGCAGGGGAACATTTGTTGGTTTGGTTATACTGCTATAATTACACCAGTTGTAATTACACTAGTCTGGCCAGTATAACTCCTCCTTTGGATATATTTAGTATGGAATAAAGATATCTTTTTCTCCTTAAACAGCTTTCAAAGTGACATAAGCTAAACCAGAGATAAGCACTCACAGTCCTTATACGAATGTCCAAGTAGAGAGTTATATTTATATCCCAATTATAACAGTTATAATTAAGCCACTATAACTATGCTGGTAAATTTGCCAGTGTAGAGAAGCCCTTAATTAGGAGGTAGAGCCTGAAAGGTTTTCAGTTGGCTAATGCCACCCAGCTTTAAAACAACACCGTGTCCAATTCAGCCCTTTGTGCCTAGTTCAGTGTGGGGTGAGTCTGAGGTCAGAGGGGGACCTTTACGGGCTGAAACCTGTTCCTAATATAACTGAAAGTAGAGCTGTAGAATGATGGGGCGGGGGGAGAGATGGTGGGGCCAGTCTGGTGTTCCCCACCTTTTTTAAGGGTGCTTGGTCAGGATTCTTCTTTGGGTCAGATTCGTGCCTGGCAAAGAGCTTAACCGGTTCTTCCTGATGTGGTCCAGCAGCCTTTGCCACTCGCCGAGGAGGCTGCTGCAGCGCACCTGTGATGAGGCCGTAACGCCAGGAGCGCAGCAACTGATAAAGGCGGCTGTCTGCTACCTAATAGATGATGTTGTAAGAATACAAAGTCCTGCTGCTTTTTCATCTACAGGTATTAGCTCCCAGACTGAATTTAAGACGCTAGTTTTGACTTAGAAAGCTCCAAACAGCTTTGGACTATTGTATATAAGAGAATGACTTTCCAGCACCAGACTTTGATAGGTAAAATGAGCAAAAGCGTCCCCTTTCACTCTGAAGAAAGGAGGTAGGTGTCTATAAATCCTTTGTTAATGTCATCCCTTACTGGAAAAGCTTTAGCGTGCCGATCTTGAGGGCACGTTGCAAAATACATCCTCTTCTACGACTTTTGGAGCTTACGTGTTGTGATGGAAGTTGGGGTTCTGCAAGGGATAGAAGGTGGGGGAGTTTTGCACGGGCTTAATCCCGATGGCTGTTAAGGAAGGACGTGGATATTTAAATCTTGTCTGGGTAGTTTAAAAGGTACAGAAAGATTTTGAGTGAGTGCTCATTCTTTGTGACAATTTCTATAAATATTTAAACATATACTGTCAGAGGCACTGATAACCTTTGACCTCAGAATTGGTTATATTTTAGTTGTAGGTAGAATAGTCTGATAAACTGTGTATAGAAATTATATACACTTAGAGAGCGAGCTGTTATGGGAAACACCCTTTCATTCTTTTCATAGTGACAAATCAATCTGTGTCCAGGAACAAGCATTGTACTAAGCATGGAAAAATTGCTAGAGGACATGTATATTTTCAGAACGCTAACCCTGGTTTTCTGATATTAGATTTTGGCCACTGAAAATAGTATAAAATATCAATAGAGCTTTGCAGCTTCAGAAAAAGAGACCCCAAAAGTGAATAAATCCTCTAAATTGTTGAACACATTCAGAAGGGAAGGACTTCTAATCACATTTCAGCTCGTGCTGCAGGCAGTAAGTAATGAATTGGGGAAATCAGATAGAAACCGTAGCAACATTTGTAGATAAAATCTAGAGCTGATAAATGAGGCGCATGTCTTCTGCTGATTCAAAGGGAGCAGAAGCACACAGCTGATGATTTACAGAGATTGATGCTAATGCTTTAATTCAACGCTATTGCTTTTCTCAATAGCGCTTGAAATGAGAAATGTCTGGTAGTTGATAGTTTCCGCGTATCGCTTCTACAATGAGAAATTCCCCACCGCTGGCAGAACTGTGTGTGATACACGGTGGTGTTCTGCAGGGAGCGATGCACCCTGTCTCGTTCTCCAGCTACAAGTTTAGATATTTTCTCATACTTTCATGTTTCCTCACTTGATTGTGGGGCCTAATTCTGACTGCCTTTGCACAGGCAAATCTCCAGTTGAAGGTAAGAGAAGTTTGGCTGCTGCGAGGCAATGGTGGAGTTAGTCCGATAGCTTCCTGAAGTGCTTCAGGATCCTTTGGGATGAGGTGTGCTATATAACTTCCAATTATTATGTTTTAAACTGTTCGTTCAAAAATGCATGCTTAAGCTTTTGGCGGAGAGAGGCAGAGCTGCTTGAACCAAAGTCGGAGGCATATGTAAAAGCAATAGCCTGTGGCTTTAATGGAGTTCTCCCGAGGCTCTACAGCTTGAAGAGCTTCTTAGAGAAGTGTGTACTGCCAGGCTGTTTTTTCCTAAACTCTTACAGCTCTGGTAAAACGGTTTGAGATGAAAATAAAGTACAGAAGCTTAGTTAATTTATGCCACTTCCTTAGCTGTGTTTAACACACAGGCCGAATCCTGAACTTCTTTGGTCATTTTGATGATTGGCCAATTATGTATAATGCACTGTACACTTCGGCTTTTTATTTCCTGTTTAATTCTGAAAAACAATTACAGTACCTCTCTGAGAAACTGTTGTAGCCTTTTTAAATGTCACGGCATATTAAATATGCTTGTGTGTTGGCAATTGTCACAATGCATTACTTCTTAAAAAATCATTTATGCACATTACAGATAAAAGACACAATAGATTCTGAGGAAAGACTGCATGCCACAGGAATAAGTGATGGCAGTTGTACAACAATACGGGTAGCTGTTAAGTTGTATTAAGTTGTGGTCAACATTTTTGGACAAAAAATGTAGTATGGTTTTATTGTAACCTTTTTCTTTCCATGGAAAATATTTTTTCCTTGGGGGAAAAAAACCCCAACATTTCTTTCTCAAAAAAAATAAAAAGAAAAAGTAAAATCCCAAAATGCTTACTTTGAACTGACATTTTGAAACAAAATGAGCAGTTTCTGCTCCACTTGAAGTGTGTAATTTTGAATTTTATGTCAACATGTTTATTAGAATGGGAAATGTTATCTTTTTGTTGATTACCTGTTCTTTTTTTTTTAACTTGAGAGCTGTAAAACTACATAAAATTTCAAGTGTATATAAATAGCAGCATGTTTGAATAAGAAGATGGAATTCAGATGTCTGATTATTAGCGTTGGGAAAAGCAGATGAAGAATGAGACACTTTCCTAAAAGAAAATGCTGTTTCTGTTCAATAAGTTTCCCCCTTTATATTGCAATGTAACAGTCAGTGGCCCTGATCCAACGTGCACTAAACTGGAAGGTTTGTTCAGATTCACGCACAGCTCCATCAGCTTCGGTAGAAGAGCTTTTTTGCTAAAAATTAAGCATGTGCATAAATGCCTGCTGGAGCAGAGCCTAACTTCGCGAGGGACTTTACCCCCTCGAAGCACAGCGCTTCACAGACCCAGTCCTGTGAGATGATACGCACAATATGTTCCAGAGCCACGCTCAGTGCCTGATGCGTCGCTCGACTTCAGTGTGTGCTCATTTTGGATTCTTTGTTCCAAAATGTGGATTTGAATACAAATGAGCCTGAACACAAGCCAACAGAGGGACCTCTTTCTGTCTTAAGCTATTAAATGCCTAAGCATCTTCAATTAAAAAAATATAAACAAGGGACCTGACGCTAACGGGCCTGAGCTGTACCAGACGTGTGCTTATGTGGTTTTATATATTTTTTGCATGTGTGTAATTGAACACCATCAAGGCAAGCCCACAATAAAATACAATGGAACTTCAGCATTAACATCTGTTTGCCCCGTGCTGTTCAATGGAGGCAAAGTCCCCTCTTCAATCAGTATCTCTTGCACTCTCCCCTTAAGGGAAGCGAGTGGGCTCGGACCAGGCTTTGCCCATGGCCCTCTTGGTTCAGGTGGGAAAGGGGGTGCTGGTGCTGGCTGTGTCTTCAACTCATCACCCCCGCCCCGCGATTTGTCTGCCCGCTCTGATCTTGAATTGCAGATCAAAGGAAAATGCAGGCTGGTAACGTCAAAGCACGCAGCTCCCGGCCTGTGAAAGCGAAGAACAGCACCTTGAGCTGCAACCGTGAAGGGAATCTGCCATAAATCCTGCTGTGGCGTTAGAGCAGGGTAGGTGAAAGCCACCCACTGTGTTTGACTTGTAGCTGCCACTTGGGCTTTACAAAGCCGGTTCACTTGTTTTTTTTTTTAAAGATACTTTGGCGGTCTCTGTTACAGTGCCGTGTAGTTCAGTACTCTTATAAAAGCAGTGGCTTGCATGCTCTTTGCTAGAAGATGGGAATTTTTGATGAAATGCACGTTTACGTCAGGGAGTGACAGGCATTAGTGGCAGCAGTCAAGACTTTCCTTAAAGTAAAGAGAGAAGCTCATTTCCACTCCAAGGCCTGATCCACTATTTAAGCCTCGCATTTGGACCAAAACCCTGGCAAACTATAGGTAAGTGGCAAAACACTCAATAATCAGGATTAGGTAATAAAATTGAAATGGTTTATGGGACCTCTGTGGGTCCTGGGCATGGAGACAAATTTCCCTCACAATTTCCATTGAATTAAAGCATCTGGGGAAAGGGGCAGAGTGCCTGAAGGAAGACAGACGTATGGAGAAAGCAGTAAGCGGTGGCCCGAGAGGAGCTGCTCCGAGTGCCTGCACTGTGACACAGTAATGGCAACACTGCCACAGAGCTGCTGCGCAGGCAAAGCCTCTCCTCAGCAGCTGGAAAGTTTGGCAGCAAGGATGCAGCACTGTAGGAAGAAGGTGCAAGCTTCCCATGCTGCAACCTGCATCCCCTTTGTGGGACCATCTGTGATCGCGCTGCAGGAGGAGGTAGCCTGGGTGCGGAGCTGAGGCGGTGGGCAGTGCAGAGTTAGCTGCTCTGGCGCTTTCCCGTCCTCTCCCTTGCCTAAAATCCTACAGAGACTTTGCCTGGGAGAGAAGAGATAGACAAGAGGAAGAGTATTTCTCTGGGGAAAATGGTGCTGGGAGGAGGATGAAGCAAGACAAGCCAGCTGCTCTCCTCTTTGGTTGAAGTGCTTTCAGCTTTGTGGGAGACACGAGGAGGAGCGGTTATTTTGCCACCCGCAGCCCTGCCAATGAGTGAAAGATGTAGTTGCCTGCTGCATTGGGGAGTCCCTTTGGTGTCCTAGCGTCTTCCTTCTGCGATCATTACAGGCGTTGTCTGTAATCCCAAAGATGAAGCAGCAATGAATCAGGTAGCAAACCGAAACACTAGCGCTGGGGGTTGTGGAGGACTCCAGACCATTTCAAGGATGCCTCAGACCAGAAGCTGTTAAGCTCGGTGGGGTTGGGTCCTTTCAGAAACAGAATGTGTAAAGATACTTCCTACAGGAATGCCACACTGGAGTGACTGGTTAAACAATGGGAACAGACGGGCTTTTGTTCTGGGTGCTTTGTAACGGGTAATGCTCAAATGATTAATGAGTTACTGGAGAACAACTATAGACTTAACTATTATTCTGTACGGCATTCATGAACTGCATGGACATAGCTGTTCTGCCGGAGAAAAACTCAAAAATCGTAGCTTTGAGAAGCTTAAGCACATAAAAATGTTACGCTGTTTTGTGTCTCCAGGAAGCACACAGTAATGTGAAACATCCACCACATGTTTAAATTGTGTAGGATTATTTATATATGCGCGCGCCTGTGTATTTATAGGGAGAGAGAGAGAGGAATGGAACAATGTAATATTACTGTTTTAAAGCTGTTTGCAGATATTCTATAGCAATTTTCTAAAAGGAATGTCTAGAATGAAAGAAATGAACACCCAGCATTAAAAAAAAAATAAAATTAAGTAAATCAGATTGTCAGATATCATGCTGGTCTAAAAACTCAATCTACGAGAATTAATGGAGGAACTGGACCATGAAAGCCAAGAAATGGGGTCTGAAAATAAACTTGATTAAGAAGATAATGCTCAAGATGTACAAAGGAAGACTGATTAACATAGATGAGAACATCAGTGAACAAGCAGAGGAATAAATCTAACATAGACAGCTGCTCAGATCAGATCGGAGCATATTTAAAAGATGAAAGACAACATAAGGAGCCATTTCTCATTTAGACTGGAGAGGAAGGCCTCCAACTGATGTATTCCTTCTATAAATGGCTTTTGGCCAAGACACAAAGCTTCGTCCACAAGAAAATATGGTAGTTGGTTTGCTTTTATCCTGAAAATCTGTAGAAAGACCATGACAGGAATTCCATTATGAGAAAGGGACACAAAATGATGAGTAAAGCAAACTTAATCAGCAAATGCATTTAGAGGCAGAAAAGGTAATAGATTGGGGGCATGTGGGTGGCGATGAAGTTATGATTTATGCTTGTGCACATGTGAAATAAATGCCCCCTGTATCTCACAGTGGCTTTGGTGGGAAAAGCCCAATTGTGGGGTTTTTTTAATTTTTATTTTTATTTAAGGGATAGGCCTTCAACCAATTCAAACTGTGAAAGCATCATCAGAGTGCAGATTGCTAGCTGCTTATTAATTCTTGTGATGAGGGTTTAAGAGTGAGAATAAGTCTCTAGATGGTGGGTCGTTCTGTGAAAAACTGAAATGCGTCATCTCTGCAAAATCACGAACAAAACCAGGAGGAGGGTGCAAGGAAATATATATGATACAGACAGTTACCTACAAGAGCTTTTTTATTTCATTTATTTTTTTAAGTGGGAATAGAGGCTTAGAGGAAGAGAACAGAAGAAAGACCTGAACTTGTCCCCTGTATTTTACCCAGGGTAAGTAAATAGACATTTTTTATCCCGAGAGAAGAGGGAGGAGAGACAGAAAACCTAATTTGGCTAATGCTGTTATCATTGCTGTACAGTTTTTTGGCCAGCCTAATTCTGCTCAGATGCTACCATAGGGTGGCCTCACCAGCTCGATGTGTCTGAAGGCGCAGGGTTGGGTATTTTCGGTCAGGCACAGGCAGTCACGGCTGTTGCTATTTTTGCGCTGACTCCTCTCTAATCACTCAACAAGTTTTAAAACAAGATATAATGATAGACTGTGTTGCCAAGACAGAAAAATCAACAAAGTATCTAAGGGAATATGAAAAGAAATGAAAATTCAAAATGGATCTGGAAGAGAAATATAACGGACAAAAAAACTTTTGATAAAGGTTGTTTCTATAAACTTGGCAATGTCTCTGCTATAAGTAAACATGACTGTCTGCCTGTCTTGCTTTATGTTCAATACATCCAAAATTGGGGTGTGTGGGGAAAATACAAGGAAGTCTGTTCTCTTGGTATAGCCAGCTGAGTTTTCAGGCCTAATCCATTCTGAAATTAAAATTAGCTCAAGCGGTTGGATTCTACCAGGATCTTTAAAATGGAGAATTTCCTTCATAAATATGGATAAGACGACGACAACTTTTTGGATGTCCTACACAGTGACTTCCATTAGGAAAAAAAATATAAAAATCTTTTCCCAACAGTTAAACCATGCTATCTCTGAATTTCAGGTATTATTTTATATGTGACTTAGGATAGAAGTCCCAAATCCCCGTTAGTACTTATGAAGTATCTGTGGGTTTAGATTGACGTTTTTAATGGTAACCGTTGAATCGTCTTACATGGAACCCAAGGACAAAGTTCCATTAACTTCAGCACTGACGAATCAAACATGAGAAGTAGTAAAAACCCTTTGATTTAAACGAGTTAGGAAACACCACGGTTTAGCACTCCCCTTCTAAGTAATAAAAGTCCCAGTCCAAAACAAACTGACATAAGTAGAACAACTTGTGTTTCTGATATCAAAGGGTTTTGGCTGCAACCGCAAATCATGGTGAATTAGGCATAATCTAGCTATACTTCTCTTCCCTTCATTGTTAATGCTGTCTTTCCATCTTCATTTTTGAGGGAGTCTGGGGCTTTTTAAATTATTTTTTGGTAAATACTAGTATTTGAGATACCTAAAAATGTTTTCTGGCAAACGCGGGACAAATAAATTCCATTGTAATGGCAAAAAATACGTCTCCTACTGAATGAAGTGCTCCGTTTTCCAAGCACTGTAGAAGCTGAAATATGTGACTTTCTGGAAACAGATCACTGGTAATTAGTAAAACTGCATCATTTGTGTTTGAAAAACATACACTGCGTCTACGCTTGCAAGCCATGTGCTCAGTGGGAGAGGGTCTGTAACGTGACACGGTTGCTGCAGAGGATCTGACGTCCCAACGTATGGATAAAGGAGTGCCCAGGAGTTTAACTCTGGGCAAGATTTCGCCCAGGCCCTTGGCAGGTCACCCATCAACAGCTCCATTATTTTACTGGGGCTTCTGAAAAACAACTTCCAGTTCAGGGTCATCCATATCACGGGTTCCTCCACAGCTTGACGGCGTGAAGCCCAGCCGAGCAAGTGGGGGAGTCACTTCAACAGGTACGTAACTGATCCCAAAAAAATGCTAATGTAAGTGCACGCAAAATAGCTTTTTTTCACGTTGATGTTGCTGTTACACATTCTAAAATATTTTCTGAAGAGAAAGCCATAGTGTAAAATCTATTTGTGGAAAATACTTGCCAGAGTTCTTTATGAATTAAACTGCACTACCTCTGATTGTTACTTAAAATAAGAGATAGGTGGATTATACCGAGAATATGTGAAAAAGGGAAAAAGGACAGTGGTTTACGAGCTGTGTAGGGATTCCATACTGAGTCAACGTGGAAGCTCTTTAATTTTATACATAAGATTCCATAACTAATATATTGTATTCCTGTCCAACCTGCTCTAGGTGAACTTGCTTTGGTGGGGGGGTTGGACTAAGTGATCTCTGTAGGTCCCTTCCAAACCCTACAATTCTGTGATTCTGGACTCTAAAATCTTACAATTAGACAAAATGATTTTTTAGAAGTACCTGAATGTATCATATGAATTATGTTTTTCATTGCTTTGCTGATGCAGGGGTAAAATTTGGGGGTGTTTCCCGGGATATGCAATTAACACCTTCCCTTGTGGCACAAATGGTGATGGCGAAACCCAGGCAATCTGCGCAGCTTTGAGTATTCATTTTTTTAAAGAATTCTCTTACTTCATGGCGCCAGATAAGCTTTTGGCTGGGGACTTTTTGTTTTGTTTGTATAACAGAAATGTTTATATAAAGAAATAATAATAGTAGCAATTCTTATCACACAACTAATCTTGAAAACAAGCTTTTGGAGAGGAGGCTCTCCGTAATGACCGTTTCAATAATTTACATTTCCCTGTTATTTTCTAACTTAAATATCACTATTTTGCTACTATAAAAATTGATACTAATTTTAGTATTTTTCTTGTTGGTTACGCTTGTCTTAAAATGCCCTTAGGAAGAAATTTGTCCTCCACACCAAGGTGAAAAGAAAATTTTATATATAACGGTTCTGATTTTATCCAAACGAAATTATTTTAGCTAATTTTCTCATTAATAAGAATTATGTAGAAAATAGCACCAACTTTTTTCTTGCATTTGGCTATTTCAAATATAAATATTTTTCCCTTTTGCAGAATTTAATTTGTCTATGAATACTTACTGAAATCAAACCTCAATGTGGAAAAGACGCCAAAATATTTTAGGTAGAATATAATAGGAATGTGCAAACAAATAAGTAGAAACAGAGCTTCACGGGAAAGATCAGTACAGATTCAGTCTTCGCTACTTCAGTTAGTAATTCGGTCTTATTGACATATAGCTCAAACCTGAAAATAACAAAATAACTGAATGGGTTTTTTTTCCTGAAGTGGACAAACACGTCTCACTTCTTCATAATTTTTATCCCAGTCCTGTTTCCTGAAAAGTGGCACTGCCTACATAATACACCTGGTTATCGTAATAAGCCACGCTTAGCACTTTTCTCTAAAGTTTTCCAGAATGAAACCAAATTTTCAGCTGTGTATATAAAATGTGTATTTAAAGTGTTGTAACATACTAGTGCTTTTGCAGGTCTGTAACTTTGCTTTTACTTCTAGAGGCCACCTTTGCATGGCAGGACAGGTAACCCCTGAGGTACCAATCTCTGTCTTGGTCCCTCACTTGCCCAGAGTGTGAAATCTCAACGAGTGTCCGGATCCCTGCCTGGCCCATGTGCCTCGGCTCCATCCCAAGGAGACCAGGTTGTCCCCACCCTCTGGAGTCAGGACATAGCCAGGAACACACCTGAGGTGAGGACTCACTTAACACGCTCTGCCATCAGCCAGGAAGTATCTCGACCCAAATGCCATTCAGACTGGGGGGTAGGCTCCTAGTGAGATTTAGGCCTGAACCTGAAGTGTGGAGTTCAGGGTTGGTTACTTACATAAATGTGAAGTATTCAAAGTACGGCAAGCACGGATAATCGATCTTGAGTCGGTTGGGGCTGTTAATGCATTTATTGCATGATCAGGGAAGACTCAAGCATAAGCTGGGTCACATAATGACTTTATTTACTTAGCAGGGGTGGAAATAAATCCTTCTGTTTCAGTAGCTAGACAGCCAGTAGTTGGAAGTATATCCTAAAAGCCTTTAAAAACTGTTGCTTTAAAAACAAATGCACAGCACGTCCCTCTCATGTATCTATGAAACCAGTAATATCCACTACCACCGCATCGATATTATTACGTCTACATTATCACATCTATGTAATGTTGAGAGTACACACAGGTAAATATTTCACATTCTGAACTGTGCCGTATCTACTTAGCTTGGGCACACGGTATTGCCATTGACTGACAAGGATAAATCTTAAGTGGGCACACATAGGAAGAGTTTTATAGGGCGGAAGATGAGTGTCTGATTCATCCTAAAGACTGGGTAAGGACCCAGCCAGCCACTGGGATGCGGATTGCCATTTATCAGGCTTCCGAAGATCTTACAGGTAAGGGGGACAAAAGAGCTAAAATACTTAAAGTCAGATACCTCTCCAGAAAAGTGAGATTTATAGGAGTATTCACTGTGCTCATTTTTGCCAGATTCAGTCTTATTCTAGATCTTGTACTTCACTTTCCTATATAAATTGATTTTTAAAACGCCATGTTAAAATTATGTTTCTTCTGCCAAGCGTAAGGGGAAATATTGGCTAGATTAGTTTCTTTAACTGCTTCATCTATTTTTTGCAGCTTGAAATGAGAAAACTAAATGGCTAAAATTCCAGTACTTAGTATACACCTACATCTTGTTATGCAAAGTCACCCACAGGTAATACCTGTGCCCATAGAAAATAGTAAAAGTTAAGGCAAAAAGGAAAAGAGTATATAAAATAGCAACAGCATGTGATACCAATTATGTTACAGCCAAAAATAATACTTCTTGGTATGTTATGCTTAAACTATGTTCTGCTAACGTTACTTGGATATAGGCAGTTTTCGATGTACACTTAGAAATATTTCTATTTGAGAACTATTAGGAAAATATTTTGAAATTACAATGTTCGAGCATGTGGAATGAGTTACCTCCCACAATTATGTGAACTACTGTATAGCAGAGCGACATTAGCGTCCCTGCAACTAATGAACCATGTCATTAATTACAGACATTCAAAATAAAAATTACTCCAAGGCAAGCCAAATATTTACTATAAATAAAAGGGTCAAGAACTACAAAGTAGCCATTTCATTCTAAACCAATTGTGTTTAATTTTTACCCTTTCTCCTCAAATTCAATTTGAAGCAGCTTAATGTGATGTTATATGTCAAATCTGACAGCTGTAGGTGTACCCCCAATGAGACTTCCATCAGGGGCTAGGGTCACGGGAAGATTTTCAGTAAAAGTGTTAACTATTTTAAGGATGTGTTTATTAAACTCACGTGACTTGTTCTCAGGGTAGGTTTCTCTTGGATATAGCTAGGAAGCATATTTTCGCAGGTTTCCCTTTGATCGTCTCACTGGCAAAACCACCTTCAGCTTTCAGTCACGGCATCGGACCGCTAAATAGCCGCATTCCCTCGCCTCAGAGGAGCTCGTGGGTGGAGGGCAGAGCCCTGGGGCTGCAAACGGCTGCTGGGCAGAGCCTGCAAACGGCAGAGCTGGCGCTCACCAGAGCGGTGGGTGGGGGAGCCCTTCACCCTCGCTTTTTCCCCTCGCCCACTGGAGTAAATGGGAACCTGGCAGGTGCCACCACCTTTCTGACATCTGGGCGAGGGTGCTTCTCAGCGTTCGTTAGGAGCTGGGGTCATGTAAGGCTTTGCACGGTTGAACCACTGCCATAGCGTTAAGGTACAGGAAAATGCGCTGCAGGTCCCGGAAGTTCAGGTAGGGCCAAAAGCTGACGGCTGCCGTTGGGTTTGAATAAAGGTGCGGAGGTGGAGAACATCCAGAAAGCTCCCTTTGGTGCATTAGGCAGAGTCTGGCTGTTGCCTTGGTGCTGGTTGCTGCAGCTGTTTAAAAGCCATCATACCCATTTTGTCTGCAGGAAGCGTGTAGCATAAATGTTTGCTTTCTTCCTCATTTCAGGCAGGCATCTTACTCCTCTACTGTGCGCTGGCTCAGTGACAGACGGGGGCAAATTATTATCATTTTCGTATGAATCTTTCTGTGGAGGAGAGTTTTCCTTGTCAGGCATCTAAAGGGAAACCCTCCCAGGGCTCTCGTTCCTGCAGGGAGAGCAGTAGCTGTCAGAAGGTGAGGGCACTGCTCGCTGGGGTCCTGCGAACTGCCCCGCAGGCTGTCGGAAACGCAAGGTCTACCCAGGGCCGAGCTCTCCACTGCCACTGTACTAGTAGTTTGCTTGTACGTTTGCTGTTTTGTCTAAGGTTATTTCTGCTTGGTTTGGGTGATTTATTTAATTTTTATCAGATAATAAATAATGCAATAGCCTTTTCTTCTGTAAGCTCACTATAATTAAGTCACATGATGTTCCATTATTGCAAGTTACATCACTGACTAGGTCGATGGTTGGACTAGATGATCTGAAAGGTCCCCTCCAACCTAGGCAATTTTATGATTCTATGACTATTTTATATTCAGCATAATATAAAATATTTGCCCTCTGCTTTCTTCTTTCTCCTCTTGCAACCATGTTTTTACCTCTCCGAAAGTCAGGCATGAGGGTAGCCAGATGCGCAGACCGTATAGATAGCAAGCAAGAAGTTTCCCCAATGAAACCACCACATAAAAGTTCCCCAAACATCCACCCCTATGCTTGTAACTTAAGTGTTTGGCATAATAAAGATAACAGCAGTAGATAAGTAGTTTATCTAAATGTATTGCCAAGAACAAAAGCAGACAAAATGGTAAATTATTGCTGCTATCAGGAGGCCAGAAAATGCCACAGTCCGACCAGGTTCCGTATTATTGCCAGTTCGTTTCAGTTGTGTTCAAAGTGATTTTAGTAAAAGTGAAAAGAACAAGAAGAGGAATTGAGTGGAAGCAAATAGCTCAAGTAGGCTTTGCTGGAATGTGGGAAAGTTGCTAAAAGTCAAATTAAAATCAACAAAAGCATTCAATGCATGTCTTGGAGAAGGAGGTTGTGTTTAAGTAAGAGAAAGGGTCAGCCGTTAAAAAAAATATTTGGGCAATATGAAAAATTACAAATCCTTTCATCAGGAGATTGGGACTGATTGCATGAGGGTGTACAGACTTAAAAGTGACAACGTTTACAGCTGAACGATGCTTTCGCAATGAAATCCTGGCTCCATTCAAATCAATGGCAAAATTCCCGTCCGCTTCAATGGAGCCAGGATTTCACGCGTATCTGTCTTTTTTCATTCTTCCTTGATATTTGTATCACAACTATCTGGCAGGCTGTTGTCTGTACGGGTCAAAATTACGGCTTTCTATTCATGTGTGTCAGGAAAAAAAAAGAAGAGTGAGAAAGTGTTCTGCATGTTTCTGACGCTGTCTCATTCACTTCAACGCTCAGAGGCCAGAGGAAAGAATTGCCTGCTGTGTCTGGTAGGAGAAGGACAAAAATGCAAGCAAAAGGGCTAAATGCTGCCTGTGTGTAATTCTTAGCTCCAAGGCTTTTAAAGAGCTCTTATTTTCAGGTCTACATGTGTTAAGTTTCGGATATGGGTGTCCCGGGATTTAAGTAGGGGCAGAATTACTTCAGTGCTGTCTCCTCTTAAAAAATGCTTCCTGAATATGGAAACGTATTGCGTGGGCAGGAAGGAAGGTGACTTTCATCAAGCAGATCTGTCATGCAGTGAGACACTTTAACCCATCGAACAAACCCTGGCATTTGTGCCTCTGAATATGAGCATTAACCTAGAAAAATGAGAGAGATCAATGAAAATTCAAATCGAGAGAATGAAAATAAGAGATAAACTACTACTTTGCAGATGAATGAATTTTTAAAAATGCTTAAACCCACAGAGCTTGTCAAAATGCCCCAAGAAGTGTGCTGGTAAGTGAGAAATGACACCGAGAAGGCAATAAATGTGAATGGGGAGCTTTGTGTTCCCCCAGTGCACTGTTTGTGCACTACAAAAGCTTTCAAAGAATTGTAATTCTGCACTCACTGTTGCTTATCTTGAAGAAAGTACCCGCGGTCTGCGAAGCGGCTATTGCTCTTCTGTTTTAAAAGCCCATCTGAGAGCACAGGGGCATCACAAACCAGAGCATTTCACAAATATAACGGTGAGCCTTAGAAAAGTTAGGAAACATTCACACAAGTGAAAATCCTTTAACCGTAGTCAAATAAAGTTAGAAAAGAGGCAATATGCCAGCTGACTTTAGTTTGTGGATGGTATTGTGGTAGATATAAACAATACCCATGGTAGTACCTGTGTGTCTATCAAAGACAAAGGAACATGTCAATAGTGAGTGAATCCCACGTGAGAAAATGATAATAGTATTGATCTCCAGAAAGAATTCAGCTGCAGGCTAGGTACAGAGTGGGTCTGAGGACAAAACAGTTTTGGGTATGGTCAGTAAAAAAGAACATGTTCATAGTTCTTCTGACATTTTCTAGACTCTTAACCTTCTTGTAGCTATTGTCCCAGACGAAGTACATGAAGTTACATCAGAAACACTACTGTGTCACTAACTTACTGGACAGCTTATCTGATCAAATACATTGGTTATTTAAAATGCACATACACATAAATTCTCAATTTGGTCGTATTTCAATCTTGCACAGTCCATGATACACAGGTTACAGAGTCCATCCTTTTTGGTGGGGTACGTGAGGATGGTACTTGGTATGCAAGTGCTGTTGTGAGTGCATCGTTAATGTTCAGTACCACAGCGGTCACTTCTGAAAGCTGCATCAGCAAACATTTCTGCTGGCAGTCTCTTTCTGCAGAATATTAGTAGAAATTTAGCACACTTGGGAAGCGCAAACAGCAGGGTTGACGAGCCTGGGATCAGTGCCAGGTTAAAGCAGCTACACAGCTTTTGTACCAGCCAGCTCATATCCTACAAGCTTGGAAAGCAGCTGAGGAGAACGCATCCCTCCATGTCAGATGTACTTGAACGGGGCCAAGACACCGAGGCAAACATCGTAATTACTGATGGAAAAGGATGCCAAACGGATTGTCTCTCTTCTCTTTTCAGATGGCCAGTGGAAGAGAAAAAGAAATACTTTCTGAGTAGAAAAATTCATCCTATATTTCCCTTTTCCGGTTCTTCAAGGTCTCTTTCTCCTGATTTCATGCTCTTTCTCAAAGACATGCTGAATTGTGTTTTGCTCATTGCAAACGTGGATCATGGAAGTGTTCTTTTTCCTTTGGCACGTTTGCTAATATTTTTTTAGTTTTACATATATTGGTAATGATGAGAACTTCAGCAATAAATGCGGTTAGGAAGTTTGCTGCAAATGTCACTGGCTGTTCATGTTTAATCTGGAAGCCACAGAGAGGCAATAAACATGGTAACCCCTGTTGCCACTTAATGTGTGACTTTTCAAACTACAACACGATCGTCGTTTAATCATGTTTACCTCAAGCATCTCTCTCTGATATTTCCATGAAATTCAAGATAGTGAAAATTAGCAATTCTGTTTTGGGAGCAAAAGTTACCAGTTGTTGCCAAAGAATTGCGTGCTGCTTAATTGAGTTTTGTTCTTGCTGCTATCCACAAATCCAAATTTTCCATGTGATTTTGTGATAAGATCTAAATCTCTGTATCAAATGCTAAAACCCGTGGCACTTGCAAACCAGAAAGATTTATGTAATGAGCAGTGGTTGAGGAAAATAAGGTTGTTCTCACTAGGGAAGGGGAGACATTGTGGTGATCTACTTGATCCTTTTCCTCATATGCAGAAGACTGATAAAATTGACCTGGACAAACTTTTCCCACTGGCAAAACCACAAAAACAAGATGACATAATGCATATCCTCGGAAATTAGGAGCAGATAGGAACTCAACATGAAACTACTGTATTTCATCCAAAGGGAAATACACACATTGAACGGATTATAAGAAAGGTCCACTAAGAGTGGCAGAATCAATTCATTCAAGAGGTAGTTAAAGAAATTGTAGACAGAAATGTTCAAAAGGTGTAGGAAAATGCAGTATCCTTGAAAGGACAAAAAGGCAAAATAGCTCCTTTGGTTTTCATGTACCTTGATTTTCTGATTTAAAAAAGATGCTAGTTCAGAAGCACAGAAGCAGGAAACTATATACTGAGATATTCCAAGTCTAACATCCCAATTCTGAAATGCACCGTCTTGCTCCTATTATATGCTGACCTTGAATTATATATTGAATGAGACTTATATGGTCCTTCTGTGGGAAAAAGTCAGCTTTCAATTGGAAGAAAACAGTAGGTCTAACCACTTTCAGATGACAGCGGTTCCCCTGTCTTCCTTCAAACTCAAAACTATGGAGACGCAGCAATCACATCGAAAAGTAGTAAAAACCCAACCATAGAAATCGGTCGTGAAATTCCTACTGTTTCCCAGTTCTGACTTTTGATGAGGTCAGAATCCATTGAATGTAATCTAGGTACTTTGGCTAAGTATAATCAGGACAAAAGGAAGTTCTTTTTTTCATGAAATTGTACTCTTCCTCCTAGAAATGGACAAAACTCTTCCAATGATCCATCTTTAGACTGGTCTTAACATAGGCAGGATTATGGTTTTGTCCTTCTCACCAGCAAGACTGACTCCTGAAGTTTCTCTCAGCATCCCCTAGGCAGCTTTGCTTATCGTTGTCCTAAGAACATGTCCTGAGACATCTCAAATTTATGAAACGACAGTGTTTAGCCTCTGGATTGAATAACACAAGTTGAATGACTGTGGCGAAGGCTCCACGACACATGATATCCCCACACTGGAGATCATGAAACACTTAAACCTTCCTGAAGAGGTGGAGGTCCATCCAGGAGTGAGCTCTTTAGAGTGAGGGAACGGGCACATCTCATGTCAGTTGTTTGTAGCAAATCTGAAGAATGGAAAAATCCTTGAATAGGAGGAAGAAAATATAGTCTGAAATACTGAGAATTTTAAGAAATTTAAGATGAGTTCAGAAGGCTGGAAAAAATGCTTGTATCTTGGACTTGAGATTTCTTTTAAATATGGGATCAAATAAGGACATTGGTCAGTGAGGAGGAAGTTTGGTTTGATTTGCCACAGATGTCTGGTGAGAAAGCACCGAGCACAAAGGGACTAAAACTCTAGCTTAAGCAAAAACTTCTTGAAAATGATCAGGAATCTTGAAGGATAAAATGCATACCTGTTTGGCTGAGTTGAGATCTTGTACTACGACTTTATGAAGCTGGTTATCCTCATTTCCGTCTACTCTCAAGTGTCCCTGAAAAGGAGAATTGCAGAGTTTGACTTTTGAACCAGCATCACCGGGCATTCATTGGCCAGGGTGAGTCTAGGGAGAAGGCCGGCCAGCGCCTGGAATGCAGGGCAGCAGACAGACGCCAAGTCCCCTTTCCCAAAGTACCTGTGTACTGCCTTCGTGAGCACTTGTGCAAGGGACATCTGCCAGAGGTAAGAAGGAGGTAAGAAAGCATCACTGTTGCCTGTTCAGATCAAAGGCTGTCGTGTAGAGCCTGTCCAGTGGGGTAGCTCATCAGGGCTATTCCCACTTCAACAGTTCCGAGTTTGTTGGACACGAGAGACTCAATTTACGCAGAGGAGCGTATGCTTACTTGCTTCACTGGCTGAACCAGAGCCTAAGTACCTGAGGCAGCAGGGTATGCAGGAAAAGCTGACTCTGTTTCTTGCCTTTTTTTTTAAAAATCTATCTGTAGATAAAGTTTGTTAATCCCTGCAATTAACTACAGAGAAGAAAAAAAGGGTCATACCCCTAAGAAGAAAATATTTCTCCTTGTTACCCTAAGAGCTGAGGCTTCCCTGGCAAGGAATTCTGGTTTTCTGCTGTTCCAGCAGATGATTGTTTGAAATTGAGGAGCTGCATTAGCACTTCGGGAACAAGGCATAAGAGGAGGAGCTGAGAGCATGGAAACTCAGTGGGAAGTCTCCTGCTTCAGACACTTAAAAATTAAATGACTGGAGCTTTTAGAAATGTAGTGTAGAAGACACCCAACTAACACATAAGTAAAAGAGATTGCCTAGGAGTCATTTGAGTTGCAAAGTTTTGCCGTTCTCTGGTGCTAGCTGGGGCATTTGGCTGAGTTGTTCCCAGCTAAATGACTCCGTTCCTGTTCCTCAGCAGGCTCCGGGCATGAACTGACGGGAGAAGGAGGCAAGCAGAAGGTTTCAGAGGTCATAACTTGCTGAAGGAACGAGCTCGGCTGGTTCCTGGGGTGCGAGTTGAACAGCAGAGACCAGCACACTCACCATTAAAGGGTGAGTTGTGCTCAATCGAGCTTTGAGCGTTTAGGTGTCTGTAGTAGCAGAAGCCAAAAGAGGCCAGTTTTGCCAAGACTAGTAAAAACGGAACCTTCTTCCCCCCTACCCCCTGATCTTTGTAGCATAGAAGGGAAGCTAAAATAGAAAGAGTATCTGCTCAATATGCCACAGCGCAAAAGGAGTCAGTTTATTGAGAGGCTCTGGAGACAGGTCCAGTGCGGCTCTCGGGACGGGCTGGCCCTGCGTCACAGCCCAGGAACGGGGCCGCAGCAGCGCAGGAGCTTTGGAGGCGAAGCATCTGCTGGAGGCAGTGAAGATCTTCAGGTCCTTTGGTTCAATTAACATAAATCTTTATATTTCCAAAATAATTATTTAGGGATTCTGGTATCTCTAATAACCGTATATTCAGGCCCTAGACATTGTTCATTATAGTTATATTTCCAAGAGCGACAAGTAAACCTTCACCCTGCTATTTAGCCTCATCTGCTGTGTCTTGACTTGTCTTGTCCGTGCATCTGAGCCAACACTGAGGGAATTTTCTTTTCTGCTTAAGCAGATGTTTAACTTTCAGCACCTAAGCTGACCTTTTAACTTGGGTTTGAAATTCTGGCCCTGCTGAAATGGGTGGAAGTTTTGGCACTGATTTTGATAGAGCAAGCATTTCATTCCAGCTGCTTTGCTCAATAAAGCATATAAAATTACAAACCATAGGCCTTTCCTCTTTCTCAACTTCTCAGTCATCCTAGGTATCACTAAGTGATAAACACAAAAATCTTGAGGAAACAAAACGGCATCTTAAAAAAGGCTCCGACACGAATTATTAAAATACCTTTTAATATATATAATAGGTACACATATGCACACACATATATAAGATGTCAATAGGATCAAAGCTTTTCTCCAGCACTTTAATAGGTGGCATGCACCCTCACTTATCTGCTAAAATCAAAACTTGTACATGCATGTGCAGGTGCTGGGAGTTGCTTTTTCATATTGTTGGCACAGGGCCACATAGTAGAGCCGTACACCTTCATTTTTTAATAAGCCCGTGTTTTCTCAGGTGTTCATTTGTCTCTGCGAAGAAGTTTCTCAGACCTGTAACCTCAAGTTTAGTATGCTAATAGGCAGAGGTGCTCTTGCTGCCAATAAACAGGCCTTATTTTTGTCTTAGATGCAAGAATGTAGCCATAGATTCTTTTTGTATTATTTATAAATATTCTTTGCAAATGGAGGGATCGTGCACATGGAATAGTAACAATTGGCATTTGGAACAGACTGCCAAAGGATGTGGTAAGTTTTCTACCACTGCGAGTTTTACCATCAAATTTGGATAACTTTCTAAAAGATGTTTGGGTGCAATCTACAAGATGCTGTCCTAGAGGCAGGGACCACTGCATGAAATGCATGGCCTGTGTTATAGAGGTATAAAGGAAATTGTTGCAATGGCTCTTTTTGGCCTTAAAAATCCATGAGTCTGTGCTGGTTTTGGTGACAGAAAGATACCATGAAAAAAGGCAGAAGACAACTACGGATTATTTTCTTGGGAAGAAACATTGCTTTGAAAAATGAAGCAGAGCTAAGGAAGGTGCATATCGCTGTCCCTGTGATTAATACAAGCACTCTGCTGAAGTGGGCCAGTCTTTTAATTCCCTGTTAAGCTTTAAATTTGCAGAGTGGATTGACTGAATTTTTGAGTGAGTGACTGAATTGTTTATAATGAGTATCTTTTTGGCAATTTAGGAAGTGACTCTGTTCTTGCGACTTAAGCCCCATTACAACAATGGCGATTTTTCTGCAGGCAATATTGTCGGTTCCCATTTCCCTCAAAACTCCGCATTTTGACAGCAATGCAACCTAGGAGTCAGATTACTGGGTTTTTCATTATCTGAGAGGCCTGTGCTTCTCTGCTGTTGTCTACTTCAAGGGTTCATTCCTTCTCCTTTGCAGTCGGTAGAGTTTTATTGTTGTCTCTCGCAGGCTAGGGACAGGGCTCTGGTTTTTCTTTTGTGCATTTATTTGATCCAAAGAGCTGGCTCTTGTTATCTAAGCTGAAAGTCACTTTCTCATCCATTAGTCAATGGAAGTTAAAGATCAAAAGTTTGGGGGATTTGTTGTCGATTCTAATCTCGCAACATTTTCCTTTATTTACTGCTCTTGTAGATTCTGTATTTGAGAATTTGCAAAACTTGTTTTCAATGTCAACATCCAAGTACTTCCCATAAATAAAAAAGCTGGAGTCACTTAAAATAGTTTCAGAGACTTCCCCACACAACCTCAGGTGGGATAGTCAGCCTGTAGTTTCCTGCTATTGATCTGTGTTTTTATTTTACATTGTAGTATTATGTTGCCACTTGTTTTTTCTAGTCCTTTTGGATGACTGCTGACATGTATAAGGTTGATGATAAGAAATTATATTTTTAAAGAATGCTAAAATCCTTCTTATTTCTGCTTACTTTTATGGGTACTCTGGAAGATGTGCTGTTTTCATATCTTAGTAGGATCAAAAATGTTTAACTCCTACCTATTTCAGAGTTTCCTGAATGAGCCTGGAAAAAAAACCAAACAAAACCCTAGATCAGTTAAAACCGTATATCTTTCTAAGTATTGAAATGAGAATAATTTTCAGAGTGATCAGTTACTCCTGGGAGGAGGACATATGACAGAAACAGGCCTTTGGGAAGGAAATTGCTGTGCAGGAGTATTCAGCTACCGAAGAGTAACGGAGCACGTTGTGGACAAGTTAACGTCCCACGTGTCCGCTGCCTGGCGCAGCAGGAGCCATTAGGAATATTCGGAGGAAATACTGCGGCTCCCCAGCGCCAGCCAACACCGGCACGGCAGGAGCTGCCTTAGTGCTTGTTCTGTACCTGTAAATGTCTGAATGATGTACGTGCCTCCATTTCTGCCTTTGCCTCCCTGCGTCCTACTGTTACTCATGGAGACGCTGCTACGTCCCCTGGCAGCGAGCGGTACCCACGAGCACAGACAGATACTAAAGATGCTATTTTCCAAAGCCGCCCTGCAATACGCATTGCCTTGTCAGACGGTCACCCATTGCCGTAATGTTCGCCTGTCCCCAGGGGCATCTCTCCAAAGCCGACGACAAACTTGTGTTGGCTTTCTCTGGGCTGTACAGAATCGCATCTGCGGCACTGCACGTGCAGCGTTATGGACGTGGCGGCGTTACAGCCTCCTGCTGTCGGGGCATCTTTAGATCCCGCGTGAGGAGGTTTGATGTGTTCCCCCCAGCAGCTTTGCAAATGAAATCTGAGCTGAAATACATGATTTCCCTTAACGTGCTGTTTAAAATCTTCCCTTTTAAATAGCAATGCTTTCCTCAAAACCGTTGTCATACACTAAGAGGCATCTCAGAGCAGCAGTGACATTGCCACTACCCCCAGCCCAGAAGCCGGCAGAGCTGAGACCCCCCGGGTCACACGCCGCCAGGTTCACTAATCATTGGAAAAGGGAGGAGCCACCACTCCCAGTAGGAGCCGCCCTTCAGCATCAGTCATCTTTTCTCTCTTTTTCCTGCTGTTTTACTGTAGTTGTTTTTAGCAGTTTTTATGCCTCAACTCCTCTTTTCAGTGGACTCTGTGGACGGCTTATTCTCTAATTTCTGGTGTGCATTACTCTGGTCAAAGTGCATTTTTCTCTCAGTACGCTCTTCAAATAAGGCAGAGGGAATACTGCTTGAGAAAGGAATTGAATAGCTCTGTTCATTTATTTTGGTATTTGCAACCACTTCATTTACTTTCTTTAAACTTTCATAAAAGGGATTTTAAAATTATTATCATTTGTGGGCATAGTGATAAGAAGAATAAAGGCTGTAAACATGTGCAGGCACAATATGTACACTGCAGTTCCATGCCTGTTTATCTTGGATACCGTATCTGAATTAGGTACTCTCTAATCTGCAAAGGGAGCGATAGCACGGGGCTCGGGTGGGCAGGAATTACCACACACAATTAATCTGAAATATTGCCCATTGCCAACGGCTCTTCAGCAGTCCCCAAGGAGAGCTGGAGTTTCATTTAGCTAACAGGAGGTTTTTAAGTAAATGGATTTGTAAAAAACGCCAAACTTGGAAATAGTTTGCTAACAAAAACGGGGCTGGGACTGTCATACAAAATATCAGACATGGGTAACTGGTCAAGGTCTGGTTTTGACGGGTTTCTTTAAGTTCTGATACATACAAGCTTCATTTCTACAGAGGAATTTGCATATAATCCTCTTTAAACTTCCTCTTAATTTTGTTTCCAAAGAATGACCATCTCTTTGTATTTTTCAGGTAGTGCCTTTACAGCACGCTTTATTCTCTCACTGGGGTGTGTCCCTCCCCAGCACAAACCATGAAGCAAACCGTGGGTTTCAAAACACGCGTCCTCCCAAGCACTTTTCTAGGAATTTTGCTGAGCTTAAATGTCTTCAGGATGTGTGAGAAAGCAAATAGACATGTAACAGAGAGTTCTTCCTTCCCTGTGCAAGAGCCTGTTATATAACGGAAGAAATATTATTCTTGGCGTGATAATTAAAAAGAAATAACACATTTGAATAGTACTAGCCCACAAAACCCAGGGCTTACAGCTGGCGGGCCATAGAACTTTATTCTAGGATGAATTTTTTTCCACTACGCTAGGAGTTATATGGGTGATACGTCAGGAGCCTTTGGCTTTTCTTAGTTTTTATAGTAACATTACTACAACAGAAACCGTACGATTTTATTTTACATGTTAATTTTACAGAAGTAATTTTCTTCTCGTTTCGACTGGACAGCAGGGAGTGAAGTCGGTATGTACCCAACCCAGACCTGTTTCATAACAGTTCTAAATTTTTCTGTGGGATTTCTCCTAACAGCCCCAGCACATTAGAGGTTATGTGTTCACGGAATCTGTCTTTCCTCATCTTCCTTCTCGTTTTGTGCTGTCGCCAGGCTAGTACAGTCCTGGTTCCCGCTCCCCTCCCAGGCAGCACGACCCTGCCTGGAGACGTGGTCCTGAGTGCTGAAGTGTCTACCGCTATCAGGGGTAATTCGCACTTTTATTAAAGATCCGTAAGAATCCTTTAGCATCCTGCAGGTCAAGCACGGAGCCTTGGGGAGGCTGTGAAGCTCTGAAACCAAATGAGCTTTTACTTTGCCTTTTTTTTGTTTTCTTCTTTTCTTTTAAATGAGTGGATTTGCAGAACGACCTCAGTATGGGAGATGGATAAATACCACAATTGTGCTTTAAACAACTATATCCCCCGAACACGTAGTTGGTGCCAAGGACCTTCTACGGGGGAACCTGTTGAGGCGAAGGAGCAGTACCACTGCCAGGAAGAGCCAAGGATGTCCCAGCTTCTTCGTCATTCTCTGTTCTTCCTGCCCCACATTCTCATGTCCCCTAGTGCAGGTGTAATCACAATGTCCTCCCAAGAGAACATCTTCAACAAAAAGGAGGAGAAAAACCACCCTCAAAACCATTCATTTCATTTCTAATGAAACTAATTATCAGATAATATAAGCCATCTGTAGCCACACGCTTAATTATTGCCAAGTCAGGAACTTAATTATTGCCAAGTCAGTGATTTCCCAATCACTGGGGTTTCAGTGATCCTCGGTTCCAAGGGGGTGGGCAGAGAGGCTGGCCAGGAGCCGTGGTGTGCCAGCAGTTGCAACATCACCTTCTGGTGGAGAAATCTCCGTGTTTACCTTCACGGAATGATCTGATCCACCGCCCACGGATGCTGTTGCTGGCAGCTGGCAAGGGCATTCCTCGCATGCTTCTGGGGAAGTATTTGGAAGGAGGGTGGGTGGCCACACCTGCCAGCAGCGGCAGAGGAGGCTCGTAGTTCCTACCTGCTAGAAAGGCAAGTGCTCTTCCTACACTATATTGCCATTACATCTTCCTCCACTGTAGTTTATTGCAACTAGTCTATAAAACAAGGAAGATTGATATGAAATCTTCCCCATGGGATAAAAATTGTTACAATTTTATTCCCCGTTCCTTGGTATAACAGTGTGATGTGCTGCTGAAGATGCCAGAAATGCTGGGAGAAAGGGGAGAGAAAGCACCTGTCACCCTGTGCAATCTTTCTTCTCCTCCACCGCAAGCAGGATGAGCCGGGCTCACACCAGCCCGGGACTTTCAAGCTGAGGAAACCTGGGCAGGGATGGTCTGTGACGGAAACCCGAGGGAGCCTTTCCATCTGCAGATGGTTCAAGGGCTGCTGTTTTCCAGCGTGCATTAGCGTGGGTGCGTGTGAGGCTGGTGGGTTCCTTAGGCACCGATAGCCTTTTGGAGGTCTCAGTGTATTCGAGAAGGTTTGCTTTTGGCACCATGCGGCCAGAGTCGTTTGGAGCCCGATCGTGCACTAAAGAACATGTCAGGAAACCACAAGACATAGTTTCTCTGTGTGGCGATAATCTGCAGGGAGCCTGGATAGCTGTAATGCTACATTGCTGCTCACTTTATGTCTGGCTTCACATTAACTCTTCAATTTGCTTGCTTTGGCTCCCCTGACTCTTAAATACATACACGCAGGGTCACTTTGACATAGTAAAAAATCGGTTTCTGGAATCGGCTCCTTACTCTCCCAGCCCTGGAGCTCCTCGCGCCGGTCCTGCTCCCGCGTGCGGCGTGGGGTGGCGAGCGCCGCGCCGCCAGGGTAAGTCACCATCTCGCCTTCCCTTGCTAATTTGCTGTGGCAGCGACTAATTCCAGAGGCATCGGTAATGGGCTAGGGATTCTCACCTGAATAAAAGTTACTGTAAAATTTACAAGGATTATTTTTAACTATTATCAAATGGAAAATAGTTTTAAAGGGAGCTCTGCCTATCGCTCCTGCTTTGCTGTGCTGTGCCAAACTCCAGTAAGCACGGGGCATCTGACTTTTTAACCCTTTTTACAGTTTTCTACTTTTAGATCTCCTCTTCCATTAATGCAGAAGTTTTGCCGTTTCCACCAGGCCTGGAATGTCCCACTCCCCTTTTCTCTAGTTCCTCTCTGGTTTGATCATTTAGATTTAAATCGACTGGCCAAAACCAGGCAGCTGGAACATCCAAAATCTGTCTTTGGGCGAGGGGATTGTTGTCCTCTTCTCCCCGCAAGTCAGGTCGGTGCTTGCGAGGCTGCAGAAGCACCATTTCCTCTCACATCCACAACATATTCACAAAATAGCATCTCTCAGGCCCAAGAGGTACAAAATGTATTGACCTGGGAAATAAGATCCCCGTGACTTTATGGTGCTGGAGGAACCTTTGAGTAATTGTTGCTAGCTGCAGTTTCAGTTAGTATTTACGGCTGCTTTTATTTAAGCAAATGTGCTTTACGTACGTTATATTCCTTGCCGATTGCATCTAGTAAAACCAGACAAATTAATATTTGATTAAAATAGCCTGTTATTTGAAATACATTTTTCTTGAATGACTATCATCAAAAGTGAGTGAACTTAAAAAAAAAAAAAAAATCCATATTTTTCCATACTAAAACCACCCAACCTCAGATTTACACTGCCTGTGACTTTAAAACTAGATTGAAGAGAGACAGGCAAAGAGGAACCAAATATTAACAACGGCAAGAAAAGAACCAAAGGGTCTGGCAGAGCGCACAACAGACGCCTTCCTACCTAACCTGCTGTTTCATGGCATGGAAAGCGGCCCTAGAGCTCGGTGACCTGCAGAAAGAGAGAGATGCAGAATAGAAAAAAATATGCATATAAAAAAAAAAAAAATCAGAGCAGCGATGTAGCTACATACACCAGAAAATATTTGGCTTGGCTGGAGTGTCAGTTCAAGGTTTAAGCAGTTCTTGATTTTTATTTTTTTTCAGGTTGGTTTATGCATCATTAACAAGGGCTGTACTATAGTTAGCTCAGTCACACAGAAGCTGCTCCCAGGACCTCAATATCTTGAACTGTGCTAACGATACAAGTCAGAATAAACACACCGTGTTTATAATTTAGACTCAAAGTGAATAATGCTGCATTGTCAAATCTCAATGAGCCGTGGGCGCTTATTTGGCCTAGGGATTATCTTTGCCACGGGCCCTGAGCAGCTGAAATCTGGCCGGTTCCTCAACCCCGATGCAGCGCCGTGCAAACAGGGCCCTTCTGCCCCCGCGGCCGCTCAGCGCGGGGCGCAGCCCCCCCAGGGTCGCTCTGCGGGACCCGCTGCGGCCCGTGGCACTCGGGGCGGGGGGGGCTGTCCCCGCGGGTCCCGGCGGTGGCCGAGTGTCCCCGGCGGGCGCGGGCGGTCCCCGCTGAGCGCAGCTCGCTGCTGCGGAGCGGCTCCTGCGTCCCTGCGATGCTCGCCCCGGCCCGAGCTGGCGTTGGAGCGTAACCCTGGTGGGCTGGGGTCGTCAATGCTGGTGGACCCAGGTCCAGTCAGCCCTGGCTCCTGGCAGGGGCACCTTCTTTGCGGTTCTCTGCACGGTTCTTTGTGCAGTTCTTTGCCGTTCTGCGCAGTTCTTGCAGTTCTCTGCAGTTCGTTCTTTGCAATTCTTGCATTGGATTCTTCATAATTTTACTCCTTAGAGATTTTTTTCTCCCAATGCCTTATGGAAATCCACTTAAGGATAAAATAATGATTGGCAATTCTTGCTTTATTATTGGAGAAAGCAACCTGTAGCTCATGAATAGTAAGTAAATCACCGGAGTGGTAGTTATCCTCCTGGCCACGAGTGTCTCTTTGGTAAGGGTGACAGTGTGGCAGCAGGGTTAGGTGATGCGTAGATAAACCGTGTAGCCCTCTGGAGGCATTACGTGGAGTATTTGTATACGCCACAACCTGTTGTTACTCACGTAACAGTGATCTCAGTCACGGTATGAAGGTTTGCACTTAAATATAAAATACGTGCAAGAACGTGCATTAGAAATTCAAATCATCTTAGCATATGAGAGACAAAAGATTTTCCCTTGGCAACAGAAGCCTGAAGTAGAAGTTAAAAATACCTTCTATAAAATACTGTCCAAATGTAAATGTTTTTCTCCAGATAATGCAGATGCCTTAAGACCGATTTAAAAAAAACCCAAACAAACAAAAAACAAAACAAAACCAAAACAAAACATACAAAAAACCAAAACCAAAAAAACCCACCACAACAACATTTTAAAAAGCCTTTTCTAGAATTCTGTGGATGGATTTAATAGCAAATGGTGTTTCTGCAGCGAGGAGGGGCGAAGCAAGCTCAGCTCTGATGGCTCTATTTCCAGCTCCAATAATATATTCCAGAGTATTTTGCAAGAGATCCTATAAATGTGAATACAGAAAAACTGAACATTCTTTTACACAGGCAGGTCTTTTCCTCAAGCATAAATATCCTTAGTCTGTTTTTTTGAGATAAAGGCTATATCGTTACCAGACCAATGGCTGGAATTTCTCTTTGAAAAGGAATCCTTGTAAATGCTGAGTCTCTGAAGCCAAATGCTTATAACTTCCAGTGAAAATTACACTGAATATTCCATACAAATAGCAAATCGTAGTAGCTAGCACCTTTCAAACTTTACGCAAAGTTTATATAATGTGGAAAAAAGAGAAAGTTATAAAGCTACTTTCTATGCAAATAATTTGGAGATTTTATGCTTAAGTAGATAAAAGTCCCTTTGAGAAGTTTGAAATTATTCATGCACCTATAACCCATGGAATTAAATGGAAGTTAGGACCGTAAGTATAAATCAGTGTTTATTTTTATTATTTATTATTAATTTAAATCTGAGCTTCTTAAGAATTTTGAAATTTTTTTCAACTTTTTCTTTAATTAAAATGTAAAAAAATGAATGTGGAAGCAATCATATTGCTTAAACAGTGTGTGCGTGAAAACAAATCCACTACCTGAAACTCCGTAAAAAGACAGCCAGAAGTCCAGTCATGTTGTTACCATCACCATAACGTACAAGAATATCTTCTAGTTTTAGAAGATTATCTTCAAGCAGCACTGAGCTCTAAACTACACAGAAAAATAAATAATAATTCCATTAGACCTGGATCTTTTTTGAGTTGTTTGTTTGAGGATGCTTGGCTTGATTTAAAGAGCTTTAAGATATTCTTTGCCTTTTCTTATGACAAGTAACATAAAAAATAAAAGATTTCCCCATATAACAGTAGCCGCTGGTGTCCTGTGTCAGGGTATTAACCTTTTTAACCCTGTCAGTCGGCTGGGGCCAGGAAATATAGACTAGTCTTTTACTACTCTTCTGTGTGTCACAGCTTTATTACACATCACATTTTTACTCTTCTGAAGTGTCTGTAGTACTAAAAAAAATAGTCTTGTAAAGAGAATGCAGTGTTACATGGCTAAAAAGGTATGGAGGACTGAATATCATATTTTATCAAAGCGATGTCCTTCTTCATCCAGAGCGCATTATTGTTGCTCTGTAAAATCTTAACATCAAAGAAAGACTCGGGGTTCTGTTTCATATTTTGTAAAGGTGATCTCTGAGCATTTCTAGTGGAATTATTCAATAGTTTGCTGTATATCATTTTGCTGATGACAGGAAAGCTGTCTCGTACCTTTAGTGGTGTCTGTACAAAGTTGGCTTGTCTTTCAATGTAGTATAAAGCCATATATAGCTGATTAGCAATAAATATTTCAACTGCTATTAAAGAAATATTAGTTCCTACAGGCAATAGTGTTGTCCGTTTCTTATACATACTGTACTCTTCTCAGAGAGCTTGTATGAATCCTCCATTAAGAATAATAATGAAAATTATACGAGCACTTAAAAAATCTCGTCACGGTAAGATGGCATCATATTGCTAGGAGAATCAAAGACACCCTTGAATTCATGGAAAAACATTGCTTTATCACTTAATTGTAAATCTTTAGAGACTTACATGTTACTTTCAGTAATCCAGATGGCGGTAGAAGAATGTTATCTTCCAGTAAATATCACTTCCTTAAATATATAACAGCTTTGGGCATTACATGGCAAGCTGCATCCAATTCTCTTCTCGTTGCTGGGGTTATAGCTGATGCAATGGCTTGGCTTCTTGCTCCTTACTCTTATGCCCATTTTTTCCAGATTGTCACCCATAATTTACTATTCACGTTTATGCAAAAGGTTCGCCTCCGAGCCCTATTTCTTCTGACAACCATGGTAGCAACTGGTTAAAGTGACTTCGAGAGAGTGTCCTCAAACCACAGTGGTACCTGCCTGCCAGGGGCAGGAGCTTTACGGGAAAGGGAGTCCTTTCTCCTGTTCTGATCCTGACCTGGGACCTCCACCTGGTGTGGGCAGGTGGCCCCAGCCATCTCCTTTGGCCGGGGGAGCTGCCTTGCTGCCTGCACCTCCCGCCTGCGCTTCCCCGGCATCCCCTTCGACTTGCTTGCACCGCTGCCACCGCTCTCCTCCCTTCGAGCCAGAAGGTTTTGACCCACCTCTGATGCAAAGTCTACGCTCTTTGATGGGGGAGCCTGACCAGCCCGCAGGGCGCCAGGTGGGCTTCTACTTCCCAGGAACCCCTGTTACCTTGGATCTATCCAAGTTCTTGCTTGTTTTCTTTTTTCTTTCTTTTTTCTCCCCCCCCACCCCCCAGCGCACACACACACAATTTTTTGGGGGGGTGTTCATTTGTTTCTGCCTCCAAAGCCTCCTTTGATTTAACTCCTGGCAGTCAAGCAGGGTAATGTCACACAGATAACCTGAGGGAACTGTGACATAACTTTGTCACCTTCCACAGCAGGGTATTGCTTTGGGGAAACTTAAACGCTATCCGGGGAGCATTCAAATGACACTTCATCACAACTACGTGGGATTTGGTTCCCAAAATCACTCCGTTTCTCCTTTGCAACTTTATTCCTTTAGAAAACAGTGGCAAAGACTGTGGCAACGCTCCCTGTGAGGAGCTTTGGTGTGCTGCAGTGGGACTTCAGCTTCATCCCAGTCCCTCTGTGCCCCTCGGGCAGCCTGTGGCAGACAGCGTTTTGGGGATGAATTCAATCAGGAGAGCCGTAAGGAATAAAGTGAGGGGAGGTTTCCCCCTTTGGTGGGATGACGCAACACTGCAATAAGCTGGAAATAGATGTAATGAATAACCCTTTACTCCTCTGATTTAGAAGTGAAGTAGACAAAATAAAGGAGAATATACTTTCAAGAATAATCCTACCTCAGACTTTTCATCTGAAACTCATTTGAGTTGGTCACTCTTCACATTTTCCATTTCTTAAGCAAATCCGTATTCACAGTTTCCAGTTTTTTTAAAAATTGCTTAGTATTCAAAACGCCCAATTCTTAACAAACATTAACTCGTTCTGAAATAGGAACAAAACATTTTTTAAATTTTACACAAAATCAAAATCCTGGGAAAAAGATGTTTCCCCAGCAATTTTATTCTAGAATTGTGAAATGAGTTCTCAATCTTTAGACATATTTATAATTTTGCAACATATTTGTTGTTATAAACCAGGTTTTTTCCGCAGTAGTTCGTGTTATTTCAATGATAGTAATCGGATAGTATAGTTATTATGGTCTGTTCATTTTTAATTAAGGAGAAGGGCTCATCTGATTAAAAATCTCTTCTTTTCATTCACAATGGGTATATCGTAACCACCCCTGACAGCACTCCACACCACCAGAAGAAACTCCGTGGTGACTGGTGTGTCTGTATGGTGCAGAGCAGAGCGATGCCGAGAGGTTAATGAGGGACCTCAGCTCACCAGAGCCGTGCTGGAAAAGTTAAAGGGTCCACAACAGCTCTGAAGCCTTTGAACTCCTTTTAAGAGGTCCACAGCATCAGGTAATGGATTTGCTACGCTTTATCTTTTTTTTTGTGAACCCCTTAAAAGTAGTCCAAAGACTTCTGAAGAGATTAGTGGAATTCAGGTTCATGTCTGTCTTTGCACTCTTGATAGTTGTGCGACATATTTCAGTCCACGCTAAGGAGGAGCCAGAGATCACAATCACTTTGTGTCATGTCAGGCATCAGCGGTTTTGTACAGCAGGTGCTTCGACTGATCGGCCACACACTAAAAATGAAGAAAAGATACAAATCTCTGCCTGAAAAATTTAGGTTATAAATTAAATTTCAAAATATTCTGAGGTTAAAAAAAAAAAATCCCTGTGAAAATTTGCTCATTTCAGAATATTTTTCTCAAAAAACCTTCATCCAAACTTCTGAGATTTTATCAAGCAAGTTTATGGAGAAGGACTATTTTACTGAAATCTCGTAAGCCGTATATATGTGCCATATATTTATATGGAGATAGGAACACATATACCTGGTCTAAATGAATTGCAAATAATTCTGGAATTAACTGAGATTTCTGATCTCAGGAGTATTCCTTATTCGTTGATTTGGCGGGAAGGACAACTCGTTACCCTTCTTTGCTCTGTATCACAGAGCTTGTTTACTTGGGAAATATGCTTTAAACCTTCACCTTATGCTTTAGATGCAAATGCTTTTTTTTCTTTTTTAAACACCCTACATGCTATATAAATAAATACCGTTCTGTTTTAGTATGATAATCAATTTTACCTGGGCCAAAAATGGAATATCCCTGTTGTACATTTGTAGCTGAAATATTTTTTAAGTTCAAGATTTTGCTTTCGTTTTTTAATCAAGTGAGTTTAATGGTAAGAGTAATTGCAATACATTTGGTTCCAGCAGCCTCTTGGGATGCACTTCATGCTTTGCCTGGCCTTGCCTTTCCCTCCTTTCCTTTCTTGCCTTTTTCCAGCACAGCAAATACAATTGCTTTCTACCAAATATCACACATGACTTTTTCTTTTTTAGAAAGGTTATCCCTTTCTGGCATATTTTTCTAATTTATAGTATGTTAGCCCATCGTCATTTTATTCTTATTGCTGGCGAAACTGAGAATTTGGAACTTGTTTTTAGGTTTGTGTCTATATGCAATTAAATGCAATCAAATTCCGGTAGTAAAGTTTTGGTCACTTAGTTCAAAATGCTGAAACAACATGCCCTGCTTTAAGGTTTTGGTTTTTCTTCAAGACACTAATGTGGTGTTCATTATCAAAGGACAAAGGGCACTCTGAATTGTAATAAGGACTTTCTGGTTTTAAATTCCATTACTTGCATTAAAACCACTTACTGCCACTAAGAAAAATGAGTATAACTTTGCGTATAACGTGGAGTATAAGTTTGTGGCAAATAGGCAGCCTTTTGATATCTTATAGCAGGATGTTTCAGTTAATAGGCCTGCACTTGAAAGCACCCTTTCACACCAATGGTTGCAAGTGCATTCTGTGTTTTTGTTTAAGTCTGACATCCATGAAAAGACAACTGAGGTCTGGTTCTTATTGTGCATTAAAGAGGATTCTTTGGAAATTGCTGAATAACTCAGCAATATGCTCTGTATCATTTTTACTGATGACAAGAGAGATGTCATCTCTGGTGCATCTGTCTAAAGTATCCTCTTGGATAACTTCTGTATATCGCAATCTGCTTCATTTCTGCAAATAGGAAGCAGTTTCAAAAGCCCTGTGAATTGGCAAATACCAAAATATTTCACTTATTTGCAAGAAACAAAAATGGAGCACACTGACTCTTGGGAATCGGTTCCCAATAATAAGTATTCCATTAAAAAAAAAAAAAAAAAACGGAAAAAACCCACAACACTCCTGCACTGAATTCAAGAGCCGGGCTGTTTTTTTCAACACAAATATGTTGTATCATTTCAAGGATTCAGGTCTTTGCCTTGGCGTGTTTAGTGATCACAGCTGTACCAAGTTGGCTTATCTCTCAGTTAGGGTCAGGACAGCTGGTGGGGCCTGGAGACTGACTTTTATTGTATTTTGGTGTTTAGACTCGTTTTACTCTGTTTATCACTTTTGTACTTGGAGCAAAAAAAGGGGTCCTTTCCAAATAAAACCCTTTCGAATCAAGATGTAGGCTACCTCTTCCAGTGGTGAGGCCACCATCTCGCCAGGCTTCATCTGCAGGACGGATGAAACCTGTTTGTGCGGTCCTTTTCCCCCTGGGCCGTGCGGGACTGATGCCGGTGGGTGCTGCGTGCGGGCAGCGCACACCTGTGCTGGGAAGCAGCCCAGGTTTTACCCACTGGTGTCTCATGAAAACTTGGTGTAACAGGCGCTTGTGGCACGGCCTAAAACAGATGAATGCTCTGGCTGCCTGCTGGTACGCCAGCGTAGCGGCTTAAGTGGAAAAAGGAGTCGTCACTGCAAAATGAAGCTGAATAGTTTTTGAACAGTACAAATTTGCTGTAAATATTCCGCTTCTTTAAAAACAGAACAGCAGCAGAAGAGCGGAGGAAAAAGGGAAGGGAGAGAGACAACGGGAGGGAGAACGAAGAGGGTGTAGCTCCCGGTGCTGGCTGGTACGGCTGTGCGCCGTCCCGGAGATCGGGCAGACCAGCTCAGCAGCTAACGTGGGTTTTCAAACACAGAAGGGACAGCTGGGTGGCGGGCATTAGTAAAAAGAAATCTGCCATGATTGAGGAAATATCCTTTACCGAAAATGAAGTCATTTTCAACACATCTTAGTCAATGATGCTAACCAGTGATGCTCAGTTAACATATTTGTGTTGGCTTTAGCCTGGAAATATTTGGACTGCCCATTACATGGTATCTCAGCGTAGATCCTTTCTTTCTTAATCCAAAAGGCTCGGTTTTAGGGTACCCCTGTTACCTCTGAGGGGGGATTTGATGGAGGCTGCTCTAACACTAGTCTTAAATGAGCCTCTTTTCACTGTAGTTGTGGCACGGGCTCCTGCCACAAAAATTCATCCCTGGGAAAGCCGCTCAGGATTTGTCACACTACTGTGACTTCAGTTTGGTTATTTTGATACTTAGATTGAGTGGTTTTTAAAACCCTGAGAGTTTTGATTTAGCATATTGTGTCAGGTCATTAGAGATACAGTGAGTGAGCATCACGATTCAAATCTGGATCAAAACCTCCCCATAATTTGGACTTCTCATACGCAGGGATTTTGCGACCCATCACTACTGCCTGCTGCAGATGGCCAAGAAATTGGTAGCCTCTAATTGTAAAATCCTCTTGAAAAGAGCAAACATCGTTTAGTGAGATATGAAGAACCTTACTCTTACTGCTACCTTCACAACTTGTTCCACCCTTCTCTCTCCCAAAATAAAACGTAAAAGCTAGAAAAATCTTACCATTTAAAACTATAAAGATTGCCTCTTTTCACTTTTCTTTATATGCATATACTTTGTTTTCTTTTTTTAACAACGTCAGTTCAGGCAACGTGTCTGTCATCCTCACTTACACAGTGGTCTTAAGATGTCATCAGAGACATTTATTTTAGTGACTGCCAATCATTAATTGCTTTTCCTGTAGGTCTCCATAAACATTACATGTAGATATATTGGTGTATAATATTCATGTGTTTTATGTTTGTACAAACATACTGCTAATACTATGTTTCTCCAATAGAGATCTCTATAAATCTAGGCCTCCAGAGATACCTTATAATGACTTAAACATTACACCAAACAAGAGATTCCAAGGGGACATGATCAGGATGTAATAATGGGCCAATGTCAAAAAGGATTTATGATTATTATTCATATGACTCAACCATATGCTCCAGCTACTGCTGTAATCTTGCTAGTCTTGGTCTGACATCTGTAGTGATAATGAGTAAAATTGCATTACGCCACAGAAAAAAATCAAGACACTTAAAAAATAACTAGTGGGCTGCCAGGAGAAACATTGACCTCCTCTGTAGGGTCAAGAGATGGTTTTAAAATATGCTGGATGCTCCTGACAAAGTTGAAGCACTCCAAGGATCTGGCAGCCAGCTGTTCTAGCTTTATTAGAGAAGAACTTAAACATAATTGAATTCCTAAACCATATGTATTTATCACTGCAGTTAAATACCACGCATGATCCTATCGAGTTGACTTTTTTTAAAAAAAAAAAAAAAGGAAGTTACCTATTTCATTTTATATAGTAGGACAAGTGGTATCTGTTCTAAGTAATGTCAGATTGGGGAAGATACTTAAATAATGTGTATTTCCAGGATCACCTGAACTGTCAGGCAACATGTTTGTCTCTCCTGGTTAAGCATCAAGCTTCCCAGTGCCTACAGTGAAAAGGTAGGATATTTCTGGTTTGTGTCCTCTACCAGTCTTGGTCTGTCTTGGTCTTTTATGGAGCAACCCTGGGCTCCGGCTGCAGCTGAACCTGGTGCTGGCTGGGAAACAGTAGCTTATCTGTGCCATTTCCAGGCTTCCCCATCCAGTGGGAATTGAGCAAACACACAAATGCCTTCTGGAGAGATGTCCAGACACCGAGAACTCCTTCCTGCTTCTGGACTAATATATAGTGTTGTGCAAGGTAAATATATGGGTATAGACTTCCTTAGTTTCTGTCAAAGTCCATTAATGTTCCATTATTGACTGCAGCACTTAGGTGGGAGGTGAAAACTCCTTCATTTCTCACTGCGAAAGAGAAAACCCAGGTGAAATGGCCTGATGTCAACCCTTCTAATCCTGCAGTGGTGATTAGCAGATGGGCAGCAAGCAAAAGTCAAAGGAGCTCATGCATAAAGTAGGCTAAGTCACAAACCACCAAAGTTGCTATAAAATCATGGCCAAACATAGCAGTAAAGGACAAATATTTAGGCAGTGTCAGTCAGTCAACTAATGTATGTATCAGCATATTAGTGAGGAAATCCCCAGAAGCTCTGTGGGAGTTTTTCTTTTTGATCTGCCACCACCTGCCAGGCTGCTGGCATTGCCGCGGCAGCCACCAGGCTGGCGGGAGCAGTTCCCCTGGGACTCCAACAAGTTGCTCCTTAAGGCAAATACCCACTTCATTAATTCAAAGGCAGACCGAGCAATCAGCAGCAGGTGAGGAGCAAAAGACAGGGAACCAGACTAGAGGCAAGCTTGTCTGCCTGCCCCAGAACAGGGATGGGAAAGCTCCTTCTCTGCTTGTTAATAGCAGCAAATGTTCTTCGTTGCTGTCAGACTTGCACAATCTCCATTTTGCTCACACCACATTCTGGTGCCTCTCCCCATCCTCCTGAGATCCTCAGCCAAGAGACACGTTCGACATCTGTGAAGCCTGAAGTCTTGGCTCGCACAAACACAAGCACTGGTAGACTCGAGATGTTGTTTTAAGCACCTGACATCCTCCATCTGTCTTCTTTATTTTTAATTATTTCTAGTCTATAGGGTGACCTAATCAAACAAGCTCCCGTCTGATGTCAAGGTTCTTTCTTTTCTTTAATCTTTTCACATTTCTATATAATTTCTTTTTCCTCTGGAACTATCAAAGTATTTTCTTTAACAAGCCCATCAATGAAAAACAAAGTCTGCATTCTTGAATTCTAAGTCACACATAAACCTTAAAGATGCTGTTTGCTCAGTGTTGACAGAAGCAGTCGTCTGCCCTAATTTACCTTCATCGTATGTTTTTATTAGAGCTGTGAGAGCATGCATAAATTCACCAGGGGCACATGCACGTTACAGGGCTCTTTTCTTAAACTCTCTCAGCTCTAATAAAAACACACAGGTTAAAGCATTGTCCTGTATTGGGACAGTAATAGCTTTCTGTCCTGTGCTCTTTCAATAGCAGAATAACTATCTCTGAGAACATTCACTCACTTCGGCACCACAACAAGAGCGAATGGTCTTCAAGGAATGGTCCCAGGGACCTCTCTTCCATTGACGTTCTTCTGCTCAGTCCTACCAAAAAGCTTAGCAATGCTTTACCTCTAACTCGGGTATCAAGTCTGGTATCCCTTTTCTAACCCAATTGTTTTTCAGGTGCTTAGGGGGAGAGAGTGGTGCCACGGACTGACACTAATGGACCTCCAGAAGTAACTGAAATAGCCCATCTATTACTATAGGCTCACATTTTCTGAACGGGATTTTCATATCCACTGTGAAATTTTTGAGGCCCTACTGACTGACAAATATTAGCTATGGACGTATACAACCACATGCATAAGCATCAAACGGAGACAATATGGGCTCAGCAGCAGAAGGGTTATCGCTGTGGCTGATTGGGGTGCTTCACATTGACTTGTAGAAATTACGTAGATTAGAGAAAGGTGTCAATTGATCTTCCATTTTCCACAGATGCCGCCAAATAGCTTTCTAAATCAGTCCCAAATGTGGCCTGTCTCTCTGTTGGGCCGGTGTGAGTATAGTAGTGGTTTTGTTCCTTTTTGCTACCTTTTCTTCACCCCCCATGCTTCCTCCCAGAGTTTGGGGCGAGAGCTCTGAGCCCCAGAATATCGCACGAGTTAGACAAAACAAAGCTCCAATGTGCGCTACATGTAATAACCTGCGATGTCTCCCCTGTCATCCCAAATTACTGGAACATGCTGTGTTTCGGCCCTGCCTGCCTACACGCCTGCCTGTCGGAGAGCGGTGCCTCCTCCTCATCCAGCGGGCTGGTGCAGGGTCAGGTGTCAGCTCCTCCTTGCCGAAATGTGTTTGCATTGCAGGCTGCTTGCCTCCAAGCTCATGGGCAAACGGTGCTTACGCTGGGCACCTGCGGGGGCCTTCATGAGTTACGAGGCTTCTCAGGAATATTTTGGGGTTTGCTGGCTGTACGCGGTACGCGCGACTCCCCGGTGCCTGACTGGTGCCTTCAGCTGGGGCATAAGCCAGCCTCCCCATTTGGAGTTAGGGGGAAATTTTTCCCTCCCTGCCAGGCTGGCGAGGCTGTGCATTTGGGAGCTGTGCTTTGTTTAAAAAAACCTCTTCTATGACATGGTATGCAAGCCAATTCTGAAAAGATTCTGGATACGCATTTAATAAACTCTCTGCTGTGCATGTAATAAACTGTCTGCTGTCAAGGGGAGATAGGTTTTTGGTGATGTCATTGATCGCCGGCTTTCTTAATGAAGTTCATTGTAATTTTTGTTTTTTACCTTACTTCTTGAGTTTTCTAGTGGGTGTTGAGAAACCACTGCAGGCCACGGTGGATGGGCTGTGTAGACAAATACTTTCCAGGCTCTTCTGTGCAAGACACTTACTGCTGCAGCCTCAGGTGACTGGATTTTAAGAGCTAATGCACTGTTTCAGCCTTATAGTTCTTATAGCCCTAAAATAAGCCAGGTCCATTGAAACAGTTTATGTAGCAGGCCTTCGAAAGTTCATACCAACCAGGTAGAAACAGGTTAGAAAGCCCTTGTTAAAGTGTACAGCAAGCGCTAACAGCCAAGTGACCATGAGTACTTGAAGGAAGTGGGCTCTTCCATTGGATTAGGTGGGCCCAGGAGAAAATGTTTTCCAGAGCCACATGGTGAGGGAATCCACGCCTACCACTTGATTCCAGCCCTGTGTGCCTTAAAGAGGGTTGAGGCGACACAGTGACACATCTGTAATCTATCCTGGTGTGCCCATTGGCATATTTGAAAGATAAAGGTATATAACTAATATTTAAGGTAAATCAGTGGAAATACGCCACAAAGTGATAAAACAGATGTTTTCCAATAAATCAGTGAATTGCAAAATAACTTGTATTTTTTTCTCCACTTAACCCCACAAATAGCGTGTACTGCATCCATCAGAGGACTGAGTCCCCAGATAGCTCTGAGATTGCGTATGTTCTTGCGTACATCTTAACGACGTTTTTAATCACTGATGTTTCTGCTCTATTTCACTTACTGCTGCCTTGCTGTTACACCTAGTTGGTTTTTTTAGGAAGGTTAATGATAGAAAGGAGTTTGATTATTTTGTAGCATGCCATTTGCTCTCGCCTTCCACATACTTTTTCTTCTCTTTACCTGATAAAAACCCCAGCAAGCACGGCAGAATCCCGTATGCATGGCCTGGCACAGCGCCAGCGAAGACCTCACCCACCCAGAAAACCAGATTTTTTACAGTACTTTCTTGAAGCGTAAGTATATGTTTTTGGAGAAGACATTGCGGAAAGAACTCTAAGGGATTGAATGGGCTTGTTTTGTTTTTACTTGGTTCGCACGATGCAATTTTTTGCTTGCAGCAATATTTATTTAATGATGATCATGGCAGAAGTAATTCCTAGCCTAAAGCATTCTCTTGCTGGACACTAGGGAAAAAAAGTCCTGTTTAATCTTGCATTTATTCTAAACTTTTTTTTGGAAAGCATCAGTGGAGCACTAAGTGCTCAAGAGAATAAATGGAAAGGCAGAGTTGAGGCGCTGAAATGCATCTCTGCTCCACTTCCAGATGTGAGCTGACTAACATGGCTAAGAACAGGGATGCAAGTGGAAAGGAACATACTTCAGTTTCCGCCCATGAATAGCTAAGGTAAGACACAGACAGTTCTAAGAGGATGACTGAATTTTTACAAAAGCAGTTGCCTAATTCACTTCTTAGAGCCTGCCTAGAGATTACGCTCCTAAAGGAGCAACTTGGAAGAGGCTTGGAGAATCAGACTAGAAAGTCATACCATGTTTGACAGGGCAGCATGAACACAGGGATTCAGGAGGCTGTAGAAGTGGAAAATAGGGACATAGTAATTGGCATTATGGATAGATCAGGGAAGATAGATATATGAAGGGATTGTTGTTAAGAAATAGGCAGCACTCTTCTGCCCAGCTGTCCTTGGGTCGCGTAACTGAGCTACGTGAGTGGAGTCCGTATCAGGATTGCAGAGTGCTAAGCTAGGGGCGCACGGTGACAACGTGACATCTGGATGTTACGTGGTGGAGAACGGTGTGAGAAAGCTCAAATTCCCAAAGCCTGAAACGGACTGAAGATAATGTCTGTTGGTGCCATTGCTTCCTTTTGGTATTTGCTTTTGTTAATGTCTATTGGTGCCATTGCTTCCTTTTTTAGCACACCTGAAGTGGGCATAGAAGTACATAGAAATGCTTGAGTATCATCAAAGGTGATGGGAAGAGAAATCCCACAACTTAAAAGGGTATTTGCACACTGTTAATGAAGGTCTTTTGGTAGAACACGACCTGTATTGCTGCTAATCTACCAAAGATGTCAATCCAGGAGCACAGTGTCCAAAATCAGCCCAGGGAAATTTCCTCCCAGTGGTCAGTGTGAGAATAATCACTGCCACCTTTGTGTCACAGGGATTTCATATCTTTCAACAGACTTTTCTATCATCCTAGCGGTAGTGGTTTGTGAAGTGAATGAGGTCCCATAAGTGAAAACATAAGTAGAGTAAGTGACCTTCATACATAGAGGTATAAAATAACAAATCAAGCATCGCAACAAACCAACAGCGCAGTGTGCACAGATGGAAGCAGACAAAATAAATTAAAACAATGCTGTTATCTGCTGTATTCCCCAGTATCTCAGAGGCTCTGAAAAGTTTCCCATTTTTTTTTTTCCAGTTGCTTATATTCAGATTTTTTAAAAACACAGAATAGATGTTTTTCCTGTCATTTAATGAAAAATTGAGGGAAGGACTACTATAACTTCGGTAACTAATTGAGCTAGTAATTTAATCATAAGTGAGATGGCAAAACTTTTTCTATTTTCAGTAATAATTTTTAGTTTGTTTTGTGATCTTCAAGATTATAACCACTGATTTAAACCACCATCTTAAAACTGAGAACGAAAAAAGAACTTATAAAAGGAAGTAGCTGAATGCTAGTCTCAGGATGTTTTTATTAGAATACTTTGAGAAGAAATTGTTGGTGAAATATTGTTCTTGTAGCTCAGTTTTCCTTACTACTGAGGAAAATCAGAAGCAGAAAAGGAGGTGGTTTCTGGTCACACCACAAGTCGGGAGAATTAAGGATCAGGCTCTGCTTACTGTTTAAACTCATAAAAAGTGTAGGCTCCTCGCTTAGTCGAGGGGAGTTGCTGTGACGAGCTGGAAGCCGTGCCCGCCCATTCACCCGGGTTACTTCTAACCAGATGCACGAGCCCCTGTTCCGCCTTTCCGTACCTGTGTCCTCGGTGCCGACAGGAAGGAGCCGACGCATTCTTTTGTAAGCACGATACAGCCGCGATAGCGTGTCACGCCGAAAGAGATTTCTTTATTCCAGAGATTGATGTGTTTTCTAATGGTAGCAGAAATGCCTTTCCATGCAAATTCTAGCACTGACACCCCGAACTCAACAGATTTAAACCAGGAAAGAATCTAAACAATACATCTGGAGTAGAAAAATCAGAAACAGAAAAACAGGGTGGGTTTTGTTGTTTGGATTCTTTTTCATGTCATTTTATTCTTTTATATGCTGGCTTCCCAGAGCTTCTGGAAATTGAATGCCTCTACCAGGGTAAGAGGCCCCAACAGAGGCATAAACTGGGCACTTTTGTATACCCGGTCCCATGTCTTCGCCTAATGCATGTATTTGACATTTGACATACAGCTAAACTACGTACACTGACAGCTATCTATGCGGGCAGAATTGCATGAACATTTGTGTTTTCTGTGTTTATTAGTGTTTTCCACCCCTTTCCATCACCTGTGGGGGCTTAAAACAAAATTATGAAAACGCTACTGTTGCATGAATACGACAAAACTCCAAAAGAGAGAAAAAGCTAGGTTACTGCCCTAACAATTCAACCAGATGAAACATTCTCTTCGTGTAATCAAATGTGCCTGTCTCATTATCACGCTCAAGTAAACAGCCTAATAGGTGGCTTAGTCCAAGGGTGTACAACCCAGTACAAGAAAACCCTGTCTCATGAAAAGCAAAATGTAGATTATGCTCTGGAAGCTGTTTACAAAATTGATCTTGGTCTGACCTGAAGATCAGGTTGTTTTTGGGCTTTAAGAGCCTCTCGGCTGAGTCTCCTGTTTGTGTTTCTATGCTGCCCAGAGCGCTGTTTTCCAGGAGAAATGAGAGTGTCCTCTGGTGGCTGATACCCTGCTGCAAATCCCGCGGGCCTCGCGCCGAGAGAAGGGGGGTCTGTAGGCACTGTAAGCTGCTGAGCCAAGTAACCCGTATTTTTATTTCGTAAATCAGGTAGTCTTTCTTGCCATGCAGTATCTTACTGCCCTCCCAAGTATCCTTGTTATTCAAAATGCCCTGGGATTAATGCAGATGCTTGAACTGATCCTACAAAGCGTGTCCTCTCCTCGTGAGTCTATGCGGTGGCCCTGACACGCTCGCTGGTGCAACCGTGGCACTCGGACCACTGTAAGGGGGCACGACAGGACGGCTTAAGTGACTTCTCTGCCGTGAGATTTTCATAACCATCGGTTGTGCCTGTGCAAGCTTGTAACTCAGCTTGCGTGCACCCACATCACACGGCGCTGTGGGAGCTGCTTTTGCCACGAGGGCTAAGATTACAGAGCAGTTTCCTCCCCAGCCCCGTGACTCCACGCGCGCACAGATGCACATTTCCAAAATACTCCATTCTGGGGGATGAGGGGTTTTTTTGGTGGACTTGCTCTATGCCAGAACATTCAGCAAAATCTTTTGAGCTTTTTGGGGTTATGAGAGGATAGCGATGGTGCTCTTCCTATTAGTTGAAAGACTCCAACCGCCGTTTATTTCAGCAAGAAACACATAAAACTAGTGTGGGTTCATCAGTGTGTCTCTTCACAGTCCTCCTCTTCTCCAGTCACCCTCCTCTTTCCAGAAAGCATTGCTTTTAATTTCCCCACTGCAAAACCAAGAACTATCTCCCTCTGCTCTCTCTCCTTTCTATCAAACCTGTTGTTCCTTTTCCTAGAAAATCCTTGCTTCTCATTTTCCCCTCAATCTGTTTAGTACCAAATGCTCCCCTGCTCAAAACATACCTATTCCTTTTCCCAATGGGCAGACCGCACAGTGGCACCATCCGTCGGTAGGACCACAAACGAGTGGAATTTGGCCCCTTACCGACCACCTGGCCAGGACCCCAAACTCAGGGTTCACAGGAGCGCCCCTCTGAGGATTTCAATGCAAAAGGCACTGTTTTATTCTCTTCCACACCGTGTTAAGCAACGGGCTGCGTTACCCAGATAAAACAGTATTTGAGCCCCAGTGGTCCCACGGTTTCTGCAAAGAGTTGGCTGGAGTATCCCTGAGAGAGTCCTTTGCTAAAGCCCCTGCACTGGTTATTATTTTCTTCCATTTGCATGATATTTTCATTCAGTGGAGTCAAACCCTCTCTCTTCACTCCGCCTGTCGCTCAGATGAGCAGAATTGGCCCGTCTGGACCTCAGAGCAGCATCTGGTCCTATTACATTGTGGTATCTTTGTTTGTACATTTTGTCTTCAGTACATTAGCTTGCATGAAGTGACGTTTTAAGCTCATACCTTTGTAACATCTCTAAATTAGACACTCTTTCTTGTTTGTTAGCTTCGTTTATCTTGGCTATCATTTACCACGAAGCTACAAGCTCCGCATCCTTTCAGAAAACAAACGTGACGGACAGCAATCGTTGCACAGAAAAGCTGAAGCAAACCGTGCTTTGATGGATTTTCTGTTAGGATTCATAATAGTATGGAGTTACAAGAGAGAAAATAGGTGCTTTGGAGCATGAGATTGTAAAATGCTAATTTCAGTGACACAGTGGTGGACTGAGTAAATATAGAAAGGATTTATTATGAAGTTCTTTAGTGTTGTTGGCACTGACAGCAAATTGCTGGGCAACATTATATCGCCAAAATCCAGGAAATAGCACAAACATTGAACCACTGTATTTTCAATGACAATAATGAGAGAAGCTTTGGTATTGGTTGGCATCCCCACAAAAGGCATATGTTGGCATGTTCAGGAATGTAAATGATAGATCTGCTGCTTGAAGTTTATAATTATTTAATCAAACCCAGACTGCAGAACCTGGAGGGACATCGTGTATCCTTAAAGGAGAAGAAAGAGGGAGAGAAAAAGAAAAGAAAGTCCTACTTTGCAAATGACAGAATGTATCGGTCCCCTGGGTGTGCCTACCATGCATCTGTGATTGCTGCAGAATTTGTGGGTGATCTTTTCTGCCTGCTACATCACCATATATTTAAGTAGCCCTGCAGAAAACAAATTGCCCACAATCTCTTTTATGTGCTGATGGAAGTCAGATCAATTATCTCCATTTCCTTTCATGGAAGAAAGAAAATCTACAGGTCAGGGCAGGAAACCACTCATTTGAGGAACTATTTCTACACTACTGTACACACACACACACACACACCTTCCCCCTTCTCTTCTGCAGACAGACACACACAGAGCTACAAGCCCTCTCTCCTCTAGACACACAGAGGCACATGCCATTTTCAGCTCACATTTCCCATTTAGATTATTATTACAGAATTTCAAGAAGACTTATTTTGTTTCCGTTTTTTGTAAGGAAAAAAAGAAAAAAAAAAAGAAGACAGATCATGAACATTCCGTTTTCAGAAATAAATCTGCTGGCACTGTACGTTCTGGCTGGTAAGAGGCTGAGTAGCAGAGGGCTGCTACGTTCCCAGCCCGGGCTTTGCTGCCGACTCAACTTTCAATTTAGTCCTGGCGTGATGGAAAAAGAAAAAAGTCTTTCAAAAGCAGTAATTGTGTGTTTCTGGGGAGAGAGAACAAATTACTAAATCAAATTAGCATTACATTTCATTCCTAGACCCTAGGAGATTCAAGGCTTTACATAAGATACTTTCTTAAATTACGTTGTTAGTGTAAACATTAAGATTCTGCACAAAATCCCTGAGAAGTGATGCATCATTAAGTGATGTCATTATGCAATATTTAAAAAAGAAAGAAAGAAAGAAAGAAAGAAATGCCTTAGCTGTACATATCAACACATGATTGTAGTATTTTAAAAAATAAAAATATGCGATTTTGTTCTGTTCTGAAGGCTTAAATGCTGTTAATCCATTCACGTTGTGTGCTAGGAATACTAGCATTTTATTTTCCTTTTCTCTCCTCCCAGACAAACATATTTGCTGTAGGGTGTTCGTGGCTGTAGAAGATGAAATCCAGGCCCCACACAAGGCTGTGGAAGAGCTACCATGGATTTTTATGGGATCATCATTTGACTCAAAAAGGTTAAATAAGGGTCCTCAATATTACTCCGTTTTCCCATCCCAAACTTCTTTCTCTACTGACCCCCTCCTCCTTCGTAGCACCAAATTCTCTGTAATTCTATCTCAGTTTATTGATTTCTTTGTTTTGCAGCACTGAGGTAGAGCAAAGTTTCCATGTGGGGCTCCGCAGCTCACTGCCGCCCCATGGGCAGCTGCGCGGCACACGGCTGCCTGAGCTTTTAAATGCACTCAATCAAAACCAATGGTGCAGAGATCAAAATTAAAAGGAAAAAATCAATTTCCATGTCTAGGGCATGGGCATTCCGTAATCAATCATTTGAAAATTAATCAGAGTGAAATGCAGAGAATTTTACTGTATTTTATGAGTTTGAGGTCCTCTGAAGAGATACAAATGGTAAAAGGAGAAATGAAGTAAAATTGCTTTTATGTCCTAAGACACATAAAGGACAGTCAGCGCTGTTCTAGTTCCTGAATTAGAACTACCACAGTTGAAGAGCTAAGCCACAACAGCATAAAAAAATATGCAATTTATGTTTAATTCTTTTTCATTTAAAGATGACTTAAAGAGCCATACAAAACAAGGACAGCACTAAAACATATGCAAGTGAAAAAGATTCATAATTACAAAAAAATATTGTAGTGTTGGGGTTTTTTTTAAGTTGGATTAAACAGTTCTGTTTATCCTAGGACTCTCTGTATAAGTATTCTGTGTTTCAGACAATAAATGTTCCCCACAAATTTATGCAATACTATGTAATATATTCAGGAAAACTAATTACTGAAGCAATTTATGTTTGGAAAGTTATCTCTAAAGCCAGAGGGATAGAAACATTTTGTATAATGAGAGCTCACATCCCACACATAATTTCTTTTATTTAATCTACCTGTGCACAGAAATTTATTATTAAAAAAAAATAATTGGCAGAATAAATTCAGCAGTTGAAAGGCATAAGAAAACATATGCAAATTGTGAAATAAACAGCTAAAATTACAGGTATTTTTAAACTCCTTTATTAAAAATAATTACGAAGCTGAAAGTTGAGTGCATATCACAATATGCTACCGCTCTAAACGCACCCTTCCCCTAACTCACAAATGGGCATTTATATTAATAGAGTATTGTGAAAAAATGAGTGATGACCCCTTCTTCTTATCTTTTTTTGGGGGTTTTTTTCTCGACAAGGAATGTGGAATTTACATTTAAATTTCCTGGGTTTTGTCCGTTTGTCAGCACTAAGGCCATCGCTGTGATTTACATTTTTTGCATGTAATGATTTTCTCAAACAGAGCAAGAAATCTTTTTTTTAGGTCTCCTTTTAAAATCTCCAGTATTGATAACAGGTTTTAAATAAGATCTATGATTAAAGAAAGATGTGGGTTGATTTTACAGTTCAGAGTTCTTTTTAAATATAAATAAATTAATTTTAAAAATCCCAAACAGACAAACCCAGGATCACTTGGGAAAGCTTTCGCTCCTTGATTAATCTGTAAGGATCAGCCAGAGAGGTGAAGGAATATCTACGACATCTAATTATATTCATATAAACATAACCCATGCACATTTTTTTCCTCTGTGTTGCAAAAAGTTTCATTTCCTGCTGAAGTTTGCGGGTGTGCTGCTTGGCTGCTGGTCTTTCTCAAAGCCTGAAATTTCAAATGAGGCAGATCCATTATCCGAATGCATGTGCTCCCTGCCGCTGATCCCAAATCCAGTGAAATCAAGGGGAGACCATGCGTGAAGATCAGACATGACAGCTGCTCCGCGCAGCCACGACTTCACTGAAACCGAAGGAGCTACAGCACTTCACGCCAGAAGCAATGCTGTATAGAGGTTGTTTTTCATTGATATTTTAAAACTGGCTCAATTTCTCAATAAATACATAGAAGTCTTAGTATCTGAAACACGTAGGACATATATTCTGTATGTTAATAGGTTCATTGCTAATAATATGTCATAGTGTGTCACTAGGTGTGTTGAAGACACTCTAGGTATGGCTAGGAGTCACGCATTAATACAAATCGAGAGAACTGGATTTGTTTATTAACTCACCTGTACTCAAAAAATGTATTTCCACCTCAACGCTTTCTCTTTTCTTTCTTATGTTTTCCATCAGTCTTCCCCCAAGCTATATGCCGTATTTGTGATTTTTTTCAAATGTCATCATTGTGACTATGTCAGCTTTTTTATGCTGCAGTTGGAAAGGCCGCACAATTCCTTCCTGATTGTCCAAGAGAGCTGTGTGCACCAGCAGTCTGTGTTTTGGGAATTAAGAAAATGTAATTATATGCTTAGATCTCTCACATCCCTAAGTCATTTGCTGATAAGTAGCTGCCAACTTTTACCCCGGTATTCTCGGTCCTCTGCAGCACCGGGAGCTTTGTGTGTGTCGGGGAGTTTTGGCAGGTTCCCGGGGAGGTGCCAGCTGTGCTTGAGCTGGCTGCGCTTCTCCCTTCTGCTTCTGCATCACTGCATGCGTCTTCGGACACTGAAGTTGTTGATGGCGAATATGTGGCTTAGTTTGTCCTTCAGCAGCTTCAGTTAAATTGTAGCTCCTCTTCCTTTTGCCATTTAGGACAAAATCTGTTCTTCAAAGCGTGCTGTTTGGTTAGAGCATTTGTGTACGATCGTTACCCAAAATTTTGTCTAACAAGATCTCATTTTGACAGGCATATATAAAGCACACAATATTTAAATGCCGTGTATTTATATCAGATGTATCCACAGTAATTCATTCATATCTCTGTGTATCAGATAGTTTTGTGTATAATGTAAATAGCACATCTTTTCCAAACAGCACTTATGCTTCGACAGCCTAAATCTCCCTTCATCCTGTGTTAGCAACATGAGTAAATTTCTCCAAACCTTCAACCCAGAAAGCCAAACATGTGGTTGAGCGGTGAACCCCTAAATTAATGGCATGGTCTATGCTGATGTCACTGGACATGACAGCAATTCCACAGCACAAAACTCACCCAATATAATATCAACACGCACAAGACCCAAGAGAAAGTTTAAACTGAACCCTTCTCTATGAAAAAAACCCAGTATTTCAGAGTTGAAATGTTTTGCAGAAATGTGCTTATATAAAGAATAATTTTGATAGACAAAACCCAAAACTGCTTCTTTTTAATAAGAAATATGTTACAATAAGAAATGTTTCATCATTTTAATTAATCACATTTGATTTTTACACCATATTATTAATTATATGTGTTTAACATTGTAACATAACACAATGATCGAGAACAGTCAAAATAGAGTATCTCAGTGGCTGTAAACTCAATCTCTTGCAGCTTTCAGTCTCATATCAATATCAATGTTTCAGCTCATTTTTGTGCCCTGCAATAATTTATTTTTTATTCTAAAATAGCCGTTGAGTTGGAAGTTCTGATTTCTAATCACCTTTAGAAAGCACAACATCAATATTAGTAGGAAGTTCTTTCCAAATTTGAAGAATTTAGTCAATATTATACACTATATTCATATCCTTTCTCTGCGCCTCATTTTCCCCTTTTGTAAAAGGGAGAAAGAGAGGTCTTGCATTGTGAAGTACTTTGAGATTGACTTATCATTAATTGTTTATGGAAAATTGTTTTGGTCTTTCTTATCAAGCTCTTTTTTTTTTTTTACCGTGTCTTCTAGCACCAGATTCTCAGAAGCATGAAGCTACCCAAAAGCTGACTCACCCGCTGCGTCCTGAGGCTTCTTCCTGCCTACATTTCGGGAAGCATTCACCCTTTCCAGCATTTCCCCTCGTCTTTCTGACAGCGTGTATTGTGCTTGGATTCACCTGACTCAGCTTCTCCAGACAGCGCTGTAAGTACCCTCACGGCCTGAAGCAGGAGGCAGGGCAGACACCTCACTTCGTTCTTTCCCAAACGCTATTGCAGTGTGTGCCACGGGACAGGCAAGATCAGCATCCCAGGCTGCGTTCTGAACCAAAACGGCTCTGGGCTGTGCACAGTTGGAAGTATGCCTTTGCTACCAAGAGTGTGGGCATTGGGCAGCACAAATGCACTCATTTACTTAGGCAAAACCACGCAGAGGCACCTGGCGTTACCTTTTGGACTCTCTCAGATACATAGGGTGAACCAACTGTGCAGTACACCACTCTGCTTGTGTATCCACAAAATGGGAAATGCTTTGCTACATGCTTAAAATGAGCCCTGTAGATAAATTGAGTGCCACTGAATGAACTGGTTTATATACAGTCAAAACACACAGATTTTGGCTATCCTCTTGCTCTGGAAGGTAGAATTGCATGGCAGGGAGCAGAAGACCGAACAATACAGTGCCAAGGTACCTGATCGGTAACATCCAGAACCCTGGAAGGGCAGGTTATGTGCCTGGGAGGATAGGGTAAGGCATTTAAAAATCTTATAAGGCTTCTGTTAAAACTAGAAAAATAGCAAAATTGCTGTTAAAGTCCTATTTAAATTCTACTCTGCACTGTTTTCCATTATGTTTGAAAACCTGGTAATAGTTCAGCAGCCTATCAAAAAGAGAAAAGAAATAAAAAAGATTACTTTTCTGTAAGTCAGAGGACTGACAAGATTACAGCAGCTGGGTGTCTATTACTCCAAACCACATTGTACAGAGCTAAAATGGATCTTCCTACAGAACGCTTATCAAGGTGGAAGAGAAAAATTGGGTTCATTAACAATCCCCGTCACTGAAAAGTCAAATAAATCTTCACTCTTCAGTTGAGTCCAATTACAAAGATATTACTAGAAATTGTTTTTCTGTGAGGGAGAGCTTTGAGGGTGGTTTTTCTTTTTTGGCACTTTGCTTATTGCTCACTCGCATTGCACCCATTGCTGGGTGGGGATGAACACCTGTTACTGTTTTAACAGAAAATGATGAATGGTGCCATTACTGGCACAGCTTTATGTGAACAAAATTAAGCTTGCGTGTGTTAACTTTTGTAGTTACAGCAATTACCACAATTACTTTCAAATTATAGTTTGCACAAACCCTGTACCAAAGCTGAGCGGCTGAGAACAAGCATCCTCCCGTTTTTCTTGGAGAGGGCTGTAGGCAAAATGCAAACTGCAACCTCGCCCCATTGCCTCCTTGAGTCAAGGGAAGCTATAAAGCACCCTCCTCGTTTTGCCCTCTCACCTAGCGATTTTCCTAACACTCCTCTCCCACATGTGTATAAGGTTCTCACATTTACGGTTTATAGCTACATTTGACTCAAATATGAAATGGATATTTATAAAGCTTGATTCAAATCTCAAGCGCTTTTCTGGATTCTTGAAACCTGACCCACGTGACTAAATTAATGGGCACAGTTGTACTCTGGCTTTAAATGTGTGTATCAGTTGTACCACTCGTTATAATTCATCTCACTTGGTGTTGACTGCCAAAGGTTTGAGTTCCAGCCTAAGCTGCTCATCGGGGTTCCCTCTATGGTCATCAGGGATCAAGACGCGTCACTCCACCAAAGACAGACAGCTGGTATTAATGAGATTAATTACCATCCAGAAGTGCCTGTTTCTTTTCTTCAACTATAGAGGGAGCCAAGACAACTGGCTTGGACTGGAAACTCAGCTTTTATTTAGGATTAAATTCAAAGCCATCTAGATGAGGTGAAGGAAAATTGCCATCCTCAGGTAGTCACTTACTGCCCCTTCAGCTGGACCAGCCAGTTAAGCAGCTGTTTGCTGCACAGCAGCATGTTCTGCTGCCTAAACCTCTCTATTAAACTAGAGATGCCTCTGAGTGCGATTTTTCTGTTTCTCTTGTTGGCAGGCTGAACTCCTGATAGTGAGATATACAAAAATCATAGCCCATACTTTCTGAAATGTGATACTTCAAAGTGTAGTTGTTAAGAGATCTATTAATCTCTTAAGAGTATTACACCTATGGCTAATAAAAACATTAATGATATTTTCTAAAATTTTCTTTCCTGCAGCTAACCATGAAACCCGACATCCTTTCTTTGCTTTGTGGCGAGACCAGAAAAAGTATCTTTGTGATTCAATCTGATATAAATGTAGTCTAAAATACTTCACAAAAATTCTTCTTACGAAGAAATATATTTTCCAGAAAGAAAAAAAAACGCAAAACAATTCCCATATCACATTTCTTGGAACTAATTATCCCCATTCATACACACCAACCATTATATCTTCCTGTTGACAGCACTGTGTTTTCTCTTCTTTTCTTTTTTTCCTATTACATTTGTAGCATGTGGATCAAAGGTTTATGGATTCTTGTCTTTTCTTGAACCCACAAGCAAAGTAGCAACACAGCCAAGTTTTAAAAGTTTGCAAATCATTAAGAAAGAAAGCAGACAAAACATACAGTGTTCCCAAGAGACTCGAGACATGAAAGCATCTGTGTTGTGATGTACGTACACAAAATCTGTTGGGACTAGACTTAGTTGTTCGGTAGGACTTGGAATGCACTAGGATTCCGATCTCCTGTTGTAACTTTCAGGAATCAGTCTATCTATTTTGCCACAAATCCCCCAAAAAGCTGAACCTGTCCATTACTCTGGACTGAACTTCAGATTCTAGGACACTCTGATCTCCATCCAGATTTTAAGTACATGCCTCATAATACGTTCTACTTGAAGACGAAGTCTGCAGAAGTTTCCTAGGTTTTGGTTTCTTTACAAACCTTACATGAAAAACTCTCCCTGTTGAAGCTAGTGGGGCTTTGCCACTGCCTTCAGGATTCCATTCCTGTTTCTTGCTGCGGTCCTCTGGTGATAGACTGTTTCTGGTCTCCTTTCCTGCTCGCTTCACCTGACAACGGGTAGCCTGACTCCACACAGTTAGCAAGAGCAATATCAGGCAGGAAATTGGCAGTTGCTACCACGTGCAGGTATTACCCTCATTCTCCACTCCTCCCATGAACTACTTAGTGCTAATGCTTTAATCAGGCTGTAGAGAGGTACCAAGTTAAATGTCTTATACAAGTCTTACATCTGTGTAGTTACCTTCATCAAATCGTTTGACAAGACTTATTTTTCCATAAAGGTGTCTTGACTGGCACCAATTACACTGTCACCCTTTAATTTTATACTAATTGAATCCCTTATCAGCTTTTCCATTACTTTGCTTGGGACTGAAGCCAGACTAACAGACCTGTAATTACTGTGATCATTCTGCTTCCTCTCTTTGGCTCTTGGCAACGTTGCGTATTTGTACTGTTCTCTGGCAACCTTTGGATTTATAGTGCATGGGCTCTTTGATATAAAAATATTCGTCTCTAATAAAAGGATTTTAAGAGTGACTTCCTGGGCAATGTGATGCAAGGGAGCTTATTATCATTGTGTCATAAGAATGTATCAACTTTTTTCTCTTCAAATACTAAACAGTAGAGTGTGTGTGTCTGCATGTGTCTGTATACAGCATGTATTATTTCTGTCTTATCTATAATATTAATAACACTGTTGATTTAAGCAATCCAGCAATATGTTCATACCATTTTAAGGAACTGCAGGGGAGACAGTGAAGTCCTGAAAAGCCTTCTTACTGCTCCTAGCAACATATATTTCCTTAGCTTTCTTTATGATATTTCTACATTTTTTTCATTGCTAATTTATACAGAAGACTGTCTAATTTGATATACGTATATGTACATATATACAAGCGAGAGAAGGTTTTCCATGTTATGCAGCAATGCCGTGTTATGTTTTGGTATTTTCTGCCAAAAAAAAGAGACACAATCACAAACACTGCTCATATGTAATCAAACGATCAGAAAAGATGTTCTGACTGAATTTAATCCGTTCTGTGCTGAATGGTGTTATTTCACAGCCCAGAGCATTTATTCTAGTACGTTCCAGTAAAGATCATAAGACACCCTCAACTCAATCTCCTCTTTGTTTCCTTTTCCATTGTCCTTTTTTTCCTTTGTTTAAACATGAGTTGTTTGGAAATTCTACTTATTCTCCTCAACTCGTTTACTTTTCCTTCAAGTGGTCAGTGTACTTATGTCACTGCACCAATGCATACCACCACCGCAGCTTGAAGCTTACCAATGACATCCTGACAGCTGAAGCCTGCATTCTCAGTTTACTGGGTTTTGTATCTCTCCTGTTTACTGTAGCTTCACAAGAGAATGATATTTTATAAACACCTGGTAATTTAGTTAAAATAAGGAGCTGGACTTTTAACAAGAGTGCGCTTTTTTTTTTAAGGTTTGGCACTCAGATATAAAACAGATGTTTATTGTGCCTTTTAAGCGTCCAGGAGATCTTGTCAAAAGTGTCTGGCATGTACAGTTATTTTTATGTTATATGTAAGTGTATATTATTCTTTGTTTTCGTGTATTAACACTTGTATATTATTTCATAAATGAGTTTTGTTTTCTTATTATGGAATAATACTTTCGGTAATTGCCCGCAGCTCTGCATATAAATGTGCTCTACAAAGGTGTTTGGATTAAAGATGTCTGGCTGCAGCTTTATTAAACAAACTGTTAATTAATCTCAAATATTATCTAGCATGCCAAAGGCTTTCCCTTTGTAGACAATGTAGGTTTATCTATGGAATCTCCAGTCACTTGGGTTTTCTTACCTCTTACATGCCAAACCCATCTCAGTTGTTTCCCCGTATAGCACACTGGGCGTAACGATGCATCTGTCGCCAAGAACTAAAGTCTTGATATGCAGCTTTGGGTTGCCAAATCACATCGCTGCCTGCATGGGACTATTGTCCTCACGTTGTGGAATGCAGATCTCACCTTTAAAGTTGCATCAAAGAAAAACACAAGATCAACTTTCTAATGTCAATTTCTCTTAGGATATTCGTCCTTTTCAAGTATTATCCTTCAAAGAGAACCTTTATTAAGAAAACAAAGCTCTGAGAATAGCTGCCATTCCCACAAAAATGTTCCCACTAGATTCTGCAGAGTCCACCAGTTCCCGAGCTCCTGGCTCAGCTCTGACTCCCGAATAAGGACTGTCAAAACCAAGAGGGATTAGTTCTTAAAACCCCTCACAAGACACAGTTTAGGGCTAGACTAACTGCTTAAAATCCCAGCCTCAATCTTAGTCAGATTCCACCCTTGTTTATGCTAATTTAAACCTAGTGCCTGACTGTTGACTTCAATAATGTCCCCACCAAGGAAATGAGATTCTGAATTTTGACCTGTTTTTCTTGATGCCACCATTTCTGTTCTCTTTCATCTTATCTGTTTTGTCTCAGTCTATGTCCTCTCCTTTTGCATCAGCTAGTGAGTCCTCTCTGCAGCTTTATTTCAGCTTTTGTTTGCCTCCAATCTTTTTCTCATTCTTCTAGTGAAAATACATAGTCTTATCCAAAGGGTGGTAAAAAGGTGTTTTTCCTGGGCTAAGCATGAATATGCATGAGAGGGATATAATACTTCTCTCTGTGTCTTCTGATTTAAAAAAAGAAAAAAGCTAATTATGGAGCACTTAGTGGAGGAAAAGGGACAATTATAAATGAACCTAAATTTAGAATTATGACTTTGACTCAAAGCCCGCTGAAGACCATAGGACTCTTTCCACCAACTTCAAAAGGCTGTGAAGCACACCTAGTCTTACCTCGCTACTCAACACAACTTTTGGTCAGAGCTGTACTAACAACCTAGGGAAACTGCCTTGAAGGTTAAGCCCGCCTAGTTTTCAAAGGGACAGTTTGACAAATTTGGCCAGACTCTGGAACTTAATTAAGACACTGGAAAATTTCAAAGTGACAACTACTTTAAGATTTTCTTTTTTCTGTATTCCTTCTTGGGTGGATCAAGTAAAGTAAAAGAAAAAAGAGTGTCTTGGTTGCTGGGAATTTTTTCTTTCATTCAGATGCTTACCCAAACTCCATTCACAGAGAAGAAAAAAATATTACTTTGACCTCCTCGATATTTTATGCAGAAATTAAGCTATGGGTTATTTATATGTGTTACCCTGTCATTGCACCAAGAACATGTCTGCTGTATTTAAAAAAAAAAATAAAAATCATTACCATTCATACTGTCCCTGTGATGATCTTGTGCATCAGAACCATATTTACATTTTGCTTTAACTGAGTGAAATGAGTCTGTAATTACAGGTTTTTAAACTAACTTATTGAAAAAATTGTTACCCTGGTCCACTACAAAGATTTCAGGCCTACTCATGTTCCCCTTGTGACACGACAAGCCACCCATTTGCTGCACTCATAAAGTGGAGGTGGTGCTCCCGTTGGTGTCATTGGGTCCCTTGGGTCAAGCCAATTGAAATTTCCAGCTTGTATGAAATATTTTTTATTTAGTTTTTTTGCACTTTGGGGATTGTTGTGTTCCAGAGCAGTAGCCATTTTTCAATGTTTGTGAGGAAATGGACGTTGTGAAAAAATATTGGCTTGAAAGCAATGCCACATGGTACTGCCACAGCACAGTATGGACCCGAGGATCCAGAAGGCACCGAGTGAGGCGACATGGATCATGCTGGCTGTGCTTGTCTCTACCACAAGCAGATTTCCCCTCCGAAGTTGTAAGTCTGTGTATCTTGTTTTTGTGTGCACAGCGTGCTTTAAAAATGCTGGGTACGGCAGCCTCCTGGGGAACCGTGGGGAGTTTTAGCCTCCAGCCTCTTCCTACTTCAGCAGTCGGCGTGGGATGCTGTCCCATGTGTCTTTGAACTTTGTTGTAAGACACGTATGTGAATCTTGCATGCAGAAATGTATGTAAATGTCGTAAGATTTGTATACGAATAAAAAAATTCTGGTGTGTATATAGACATGTATTTCACTGTGTATATTTAAAACTTTTTTCTGACAATGATTTAAATTTCCAAGCATTTTTCTCTGCTTAGATTCCCTCCATCCCATGTGCAGATTCACTATTTTCTTGAATCAGGAAACCAAAAGAAAAATCAAGAGTAAATTGTTTTCTCATCTCAGTTTATAGCGCCATCTGATAAAATGTAGTTTTCTTCTCCAGATAAACTGTACAAAAAGTTAGCACTTTGCCAGAATCCCTGAAGTGCCTGTTAAAGGCTTAACAAAAGGCTTGTTTTGACAAGGGAATATCACCCCTAATTGTCAAATCCACTCTAAACAAAACTGGGAGAAGATGAGTGGGTAATATTTTCAGTCAGCAGTCAGGCCTTTGAAAACTTAATTGTGGGCAGGCAGAGCTAGTGCTGCATTTTTGTCTTATCAGCCGCCGTTCCGTGGATTTCATTATTTTCACGGATTGCTTTTGTTCAATGCTTTAAACATAATGTTTGGCATGTGGGGAAGATGGAGGTGACAGGACGGTGTTTGGAAAGAAAACTGCTGCGGAGCCGATTTCCTCGAGGCGCGTGCTGGTACGTGTGGGCCCCGGCTGCAGCAGCGGGAGCCGACCTGGCAGAAAGGCGCAGGCCCAGGAGTCCAGGGGCAACAAAGACTCTCGTGTTTCTCTGACTAACATCTGTTGAGAATGAACTAAGTTTCTCCTCCGTTTCTCACTGTCCTGTAAGGGTAGCGTCTTACGGTCTCTTTGTCTCAATTCTCTTTCACTGTGTTTCATAATCCCTCTGGGGCCTGCTCCCCACCCTCTTTTCTTTTTCCAGTACTGTGTGGCTTAGAGGTATTTTTGTCTGTCTTCCTCCAAGGTCTTTGCACTTTTAGCTAGAATCAATGACATTTGGGTCAGACTGCCAAGAGAAAACTGGATCCTTCTAGTTTAGGGACCAACTTTTTTTTTGGCTTTGCAGAAGGACGAGCCCTGGAAATTGTTGAAATAAAGGGAGTCTGCACACTCATCTCTGCCTGTATATTTTAAAGACTTTATTTTCAAACAGGACTCTGGAGCAAAGGAAAACCACAGGATGCACTTATGAGGAAAATAATTTCTAAAGCCATGCCAGACCTTTCCTCTGGCCCGGCACTGAGAAGCAATCTTTAAGCTGCCTGGAGAGGACATCTGGTGATCCTGTGGTATAGGGGAGTCATCATGCTCCTTAGCCACTTTAGGACATCTGCTCTTTTTAGCGTTTGGAGAGTGATGGGACACAGCCAGAATTTGCAGTATTTCGAAACAGATCTGTCAGCAGAGTAGTCCCTGGAGAATTTTTTCCTGCTGGTGTAATTTCAGGTTGGTTCTCTCTTTGCTATTTCCGAATCAACCAGAAAAGACCCAGTGCATCTCCAGATGAGCCATCACAGAGGTGTTTTAAAGTAGCTTTTGCCACCTCTGTGGACTCTGCCCAAAAAGTAGGTTTCCAGACAGGAGGGACCTTTTCTGAACATTGAATGTAAATTTTTCCAGGAAATATCTTGGCCACTAATAAGGACAAGAAGTGTGTATCTTTATAGAGTCAGCATGAATCAAGAGCTAGGGATCATATTAAGCCGTTGAGAGCATGAGGCAGGCAGTACAGCTCTGAACTTCCCTTAGCATGTCCTCGACATGAGATGATTGCGAGTGCCTGCTGTGACAATGTGTTTGTATGTCAGAAATGCTGAAGCTCCAAGCGTCAACACTACCTCTCCGGACCCTTGTACCACCTTCTGCTCCACTATTCTTGGATTCAAAACATCAAAGACTTGATTGCATGGAGTCATGCTTTATTTGCTACAGAACAGATGTACATAGACTTGGTCTCACTGTTCCTACCTGAACAAAAAAGTAGAGTAAATCATTCATACATCCATCACAATGGAAAGAAGAAGGCTCAGAGGTAAATATGCCTGAAAGGTGGGTGGATCATAAATTAGTTGCCTTCTCTGCTGCCCTCTTTTTTGGTAAAGATGGTCCAACCTCCATCAAGAAAATAAGATAATAAAAAGATAACTTTAAATATAATCATTTGGTATGAACTCAAAGAGGATGATATAGAAATTTCCATCCTCTCCCATGCCATATGTGGTAGCTGTATAATTACACAACTTATTCTGTCACATTTCTAAGATGTTATTCTGTTTCATAAAGCAAGTTTCATAAGTGTTCAAAACGTAATGTGTTTATCTGGATTGATACTCTGAAAAGTCTGATGTTTTTGACTTTTAGATGAATAAGCACTCATGGAGCATACTCTGTAACTTCTGTATGGACAAGATGGACTGGGACCTATGGAATGCTATCATCCTTCTTAGCACAAAACTGAGCTGGTATGTACTAAATTATTTTCACTCTTTAAATATTACAAACACTTCTTTTTGCCATGGCTCTAGGTAGAAAGTAAAAAATCAAAGCTCCTTTTATATTGACATTCAAGAATGCCAACAAGGAAGACCTAAGGAAATCGTTAGCAGGATTGTGTCTAATGCGTAAGACATCCATGGAAAGTATGGAGATTTTTAACCTCTGTCCTGAACAGATACAAATTCTTTGGGTAAAAAAAAAAAAAAAGAAAAAGAAAAAAGTGTGTTTTGGTCATTACGCAAAAGAGTAAATTATTCCAATTAGGTATCAAGATGTCTGTCATATTTCTACTCATGAAAATAAGACATTAAAATTGCAAGGAACATCACTTTGTGTAAATGTGAATTCCTTTTCAAGCACCTTAAGCACTGAGAAGTAAACAGAGCTGTGGAATAAGCAGGTGTAAAGCAAAAAAGATTCGTGTTGTTTATGCCTTCACTGAACTTGGTGCGGAATCATTTAATCCAGTAGATCTGACCTCCTGAAATCATCTTTAGATTTAAGCCTCTTCTGCAGGTCTTCTAGAGACACAGAGGTTTCCAGAAACATAAACTTCAGAATTTGAATCACTTTTTAAGACTGCTGGCACCAGTGATACGCATAATTCACGAGTTTCACATTGCAGACATGTTAAGGCAAACGAACTATTGCAAACATGTAGCTCCTTACTGTGTACATACAAATCCAGAAGTAAATATTGTTCATACTTCACTGCACAGTGCAAAATGCCTTTTTGCTATTGAAGTATAGAGGCAGCATTTTATGATTTCTATGGCCACAAAGAGATATGAGGGTGAATAGGTGGATTTCAGCACTTCTGTCATGATGGAGAACGGCAACACATTTTCCTTTCCACAAGACTTAATTGCTAAAAATACATAAATCTTAACAGTGATTGGAATTTTAATTAGAAATTCATCTTTTCATTTATTTTCTCCTCTGCTTTTGTTCTTCAGAATCCAAGAGCCCTTTTCTGAATTCAGTCACAAATATAGTGGAGGGTTTTGAAGCGGTTCATTTGCAAATCTCAACCACAAAAGAGAAGCAGTCACCTCTAAGATACCTGAACCGCCTCAAGGAAAACAGCAACGTCAACATTTACCAGTAAGATGAATTAAATTTTTTATTTAGGGCACCCTTAACGTTATTAAAAATCCCTTTGTGTCTTCAGTGCTTGTGAAGGGAGCCAAGATGCTGGTTGTCATTCTTTGTCTGCTGCTCATTTGTTCATTTCCATTTATCCTCTGCATAGCATTAGCTGATACGTGAAGCAAAGTGCCCTTCCAGTACTCCCCGTGTGCTTGACACATCATGAAAAGCCACCCATGCTTCTGAGAGATGCTCCTGGCTTCTGTAGCAGTTTAGGGCAGGGAATGGAACAAAAGGGTTTGAATCAGGCAAATTAAGAATGATGTCTAAGATAAACATGTATTATTCAGTAACCTTATTTAAATTCCAGGAAGCCTGGAGTCTGTACCTCTTGCTTTGTGTTGCCCAAAGCCTGCTCATTGTCTGCTGTCAGAATTTCAATGTATGACTAGGGGTGACTGACTTTTCCATTCATTTCCAGGCATAACTATTTTCTCACTCTTCAGCAATGCCTTCAGATGTTTGTCACAGTCAAGCTTTGTGACCGTTGGCATGAATTCCACCAGGTCTGAGGAGGAGGAAGATACGGCACATTTTCCCCGAGACAACTCAAGTCACCCTTCTCCTGTTTCTGCCACAGTCCTCTGTCCCTGTCTTAAAGTAATCAGAAAGCTTTACCTTTTGCACTTGGTTTATATAGCCTCAGTCATACCTTAATAGATTCACTATTTCTGGTGGAGTTTTTTTTATTTTTATCTTTTTATTTGTACTGTCTTCCTGTTTAACAAAGGAGGTGGAAGAAGGAAAAAATACCTGCTGTCAGTTATTCTGCTGGGAAGATGGGTAAGCTTTGAATTTTACATACCATGAGAAGGGTGCAGGGAGCATGCAGATTTCATGTCTTGAATATGAAAATATGAATGATGGGTATAAAGTGCAAGTTTTCTGCAGTTATTGCTTGAGCGGAGCTCACTTTTGACAAGGCTCAGTGAGTGAAGCAGGGGAACAATTGTATGCACTTTGTGTTTTTTCTATTCATAGTAGAAAAAGATGCAAATTAGAGCTCTGTCAAACATAGGAGATCCATCTCATGCAAGGTCTTGAAATATGGCTTTGTTCCCAATTGGAAAAAAGATGCAAAATTTCCAAATGTTCAATGAAGAAAAATGTCAGAGAAAAATAATTTACACTGGGTTGGCTGAATCATTTTACTTTGTCCAAACTGAAATGTTCTATTTTGACTTTGATTATATTTTTGATACGATGCATCTAACCTGATGCAAAATAAAATACCTCATTCAAAACTTTTAAGTCAAACCATACTGGACAGTGGCACCTACTGAGGATACCACTTTGAAAGTAGAATTATTGAAATCTTCACAGAGGTCTACTGAGATTGTTGGGAAATGAGTTTCAGTCATTTATTAATTTCTAATTGCTTGTGTAGAATTGTTTATAACTAGTTATTCAACCACGTTGAATGAGTCACCCATCATAATAATGCCAAGAAGGGGGGAGTCCACCTGACATAGACCCAACGCCCCCACTAACGCCATCTGAGTATGGTCCCAGCAGCACCTACAGAAGCCCATGCAGATGTGTGGGTTATCACAGTGTAGACTCAGTACGCCTCTAGCCAAGTGCAGTCACTCGCTGCTTCAGGTCACAAATCTTTTATCTGAAGGATGAACAGTGCTGGTAGACAACAAGTTTCCTTCATGATTTGAGTTAGGATGGACTGCAGGTCAGGCTTCCATAACTTTCGAAGGTACTCCTCTGAATTAACCTTGATTTGGGACCAGCAGGGCCGAGGTCAGCAGGTGTGCCCAGACCATACAGGTGGGTTTTATATATCCTAGAACAGCCATTGGTCCTAATGAAATATTTAATGTCTGCATTATCCTTTTTTTTTTAATTATTTCCAGTTCTTGGCTAGAATGCAACCTGGGTGTGTAACTGTGAATACATGTTTTGAAATGATTGAAGCCAACACTGGGATAAAGGGCTGTCCTGCCCCTTCTCAGCTGCCACCATGTTGGTCCTGTGGAGCTTGTTTGGTTTTATTTGTTTAGTAATCAAGCAGGGGCCTTTTTCACTCATTCTTTAATCATCAGGGCATAACTTGTTCACATGTGGTCATGACACACAGCTCCATCACAACTCCTTCCTATTGACTACAAAAGGCACGGCGGCAGCATGACCTAGGAGGGCATGTTCACCCCTTGTTTCGTGCTGCGCTTGCAGCATCATTTAATCACCGGTCTCTAACAATGTGTGAGCTCCAATCACCACATTTCTCAACATAATTTTCTTGGCAGAGAGTAGACCTCTAAAATGCAAAGCATTAGGTTAGAAAGTTGATCGATTCCTGCCATTCATTTATTTCCTTACGGAGCATTGGTGCAGTGAAACTCCCATCACAAAAACTATCATTAACTAGTGCACATTTATTTGCTTAAGGAGTCTAATAATCAATCATCAAATTTCTCCACTTGTTTTGTGGCATTGTATTTCATCACTTGGTAGGGTATGAAACATTATCATTCTTTACACAAGTTTGTTAACGGAATATTTATTTGAAGAGGTTTCAATATAAATAAAGATTTTCTACATATATTTCTTAAAAAAAGATTTATTTTTATTTCAACTATTTGCTTTCCTATGAAAAAATTTATGTGAAAAAATAATCCAGAAGTGTAAATGGCATGAAAATGGAATTATCCATCAGATGGAAGGGGTGGTCGCTCCAACTCAGGTATGCGGGTTTGGGTGGGGTACAGCAAATGGCTTCTTCGGTTTATACGTTCAGAGTATTTCTCTCCGTGCCCTTCTCTCCCCACCACTGTAGATCATTTATCCTTTGAGAAAGAAAAGGAAGGCTGGTATAAATTAAGAATGGTAATGTAAAAGCTTATACCCGCTGCATAAAAGTTTTTCAAATTAATACAAGCATTAAATTGCCAAAGTTTTTTTCCATATACTGCCAATATTAAACATGACATGCCTGCTAGGGTTGGTATAAAGTTTTGTCAACATTTTTGGCATACAAGGTCTCAGCCTGGGGTCAATATTTTCTTGACTAAATTTTGTTGTTTCAGTTGCCTTTTTACACTCATATATTGTAACTCAAACATTTCCAAAAAAATGAAATTTGGCAGGCTATTAAGTCCATAATGTGGTCTAATGCCTTTGGGTATTTTTTTTAAATGTAAATCATTGAGATATTTAAGGTTTGAGGTTTGAGAACTGTGCAGACACTTTAACAACTTCTTTTAAAAATATTTAGTATGCATATTTACTACATATGTATCTTATAGAGACTAGAGATTAAACTGGAGATTACTTGCTAAAATATGCAAACTGCTGTCCATGAATAAACATCCTCATGAACTCCTATTGAAAGTTTCTTATTTAAAAAATGTTGTTTAAAACTACAATAAAAGCAAAGGGAAGTAAGATGGGGGAGGAAAGAGCAACGTTTAAGTAACTTTAATGGTTTAACTTGGCCACAGAAAATAAAGAAGTTCATTTTTTTCTCCTGGGATCTAGTCCAAAGCCCGCTGAGGTCAAAAGAAGGCTTTCCACCTTTTCCCGTGTGCACTGGATCCGGTCTTTGCTCCGCTGCTCCCCCACTGTGCTGTGCTGCTGGGCTGCAGCGGCAGTCCCTGTAACGCAGTAGCCCACTCATCTGCCATCTGCACTGCGTACGTTTTGGGCCAAAGTACTGGTGGCAAAGGAACTCTTCTCTGGAGTGTCCTTCCTTCCTCTGTAAATTTGAGTCAGATTTCCACTTTTGCTTTGGCATATCAGTGCTTACCGGTGATTCGTTATAGTCCTCACCCAGCAAAGTATGGGAGGAAAATTATAGAATCCTGCAAATGCACCAATGTCCCACTGTGCATGTGTACGTACGAGTGTTACGTACCACACAGCATCCCTCCGCCTGCGAGTTCTTCTGGATATTAACCTCATTTCAAAGTCACTTTTCACATCAGCCCAGGAACGCATTCCATAACTTTTGTTAGTTACAAATGACAGGATTTGTGTAATCAATGAGCACTGGCGCCATCGCATGCAATGCTCGTTAGAATGCAATTCCTGCAGTTCCTGGACAATCTGTTCCTTATGGTGATTTCTGGGAGCTTGTAAACTCTCACTAAGACGCTGGCAACATCAACCAAACATCTCAGACACATTGTCTCTCTGAACCTGAACTTTTAAAATGGTGGTTAAACATGTTGTCTGCTTTAGTTTCCTGTCTATCTTCATCATCAGCCAGCACCTGTTTCCAATAAATTATACACAGAGCTGTATCAGCAACACCTTGGCAGCAGCTGCCACCCTGAAAAGCAGAATGCCCTTGAGGACAATACACCTGTGAACACATACAGTGTTTATTTAGCTGAAAGGCAAAACTTTACGTTACATAAAGCAATTATCTAAAGTCTAATGCATGCCCATTATTAACACAAAATAACCTTGTTCTTAAAAACCAATAAAAATCTATTTAAAGGCTTTTTCCAAATCCCAGGGAAACAAATACTAGCACTGTGGATCTGCTATTAGCCTAGGACCTAAATGTCTGATGGTGGGAAGACGTGTGGGGGAGGCTACGTGTGCAGAGTTACAAAGTAATAGGGCACAGATTTGGAGTTCATTACACACAGAGATGAGAGAAGCCAAATCTTTTTCAGAAAGACTGTTGAACAACAGACTTTTTTTTTTTTTCTTTTTGGTTTCGCGTTATAAAGTAGCGTTTTGTTGCCGAAGTATAGAACTACTGTGTTTAAGACAGTGTTTGATCTTTCCAGCACTACGAGAGAGTAAGAAAAAGTGGTCCTGAGAAAAGCTGGAACAAACCTTTCATACCCAGCTCACTACCAGCACTGTCCTTTCATGTAACAGCGAGCCTGTTTTAGCAGCAGTAAGTGGAGTGGTTGTTTGCAGCACATCACAGGATAATGGAAATGAAAAAAACTTATGATTAAAATAGAACAGAAATCTGAGATAAGTTCTTGAGTTTTGGTAGAGCAAGAAGTAACACTAGGAACTCTGCAGTTCAAGTAAAGTGTAAAATACATTTTCAGTTCAACACACATACTTTAGAGATTATTTGACATGTGGACGTTATAAATCACTTAAAGGGGAAGAAATTTTCTGCTTGTTGTTTCCAAAATTAACACTAAATATGAACATTTTATATATGTGTTTGCATGTATGTACATATTCCTGTATTAAATGCTCGTAAAAGGCTTACATTTTCGAGTCATACTTTACAATACTTTCATTCCCTGCCTGATGCCTCCTGATGCCATTTAAGTGATCAACTCGAATGGTCTTAGGTGAAAATGTGTTTTAACACTTCTGTTTGGCCAGACCTGAAAGCTGTGGAAAGACTTGCTAATGGGTATTACAGCCTTCTTAGGTGTCTTTTTTTAAACCCTTACAATGCCGAACACAAATACACGTAGCGTGGTGGTGCCAGCATGTAGATATCCTCCCATCAGTTATTTTGTACAATTACGTTCAATGGGTTATGTTATGTTCTATGAAATGCAAAATAAAGTCCCAAGAGAACAGCATTAGCATAACCCCACAATAAATACCTTGTCTTTGCAAATGTTGCTAATAAACATCGCATATTTAGTTTCATATTTTATTATCAGATAGTTTGAAGTTTAACTTAGCTGTGTTTTTTCCGGTTGACTTTCTTAAGACCAGAACAAACATGGTACGTTTCATAGATCCAACTAAAAAGTCTGGATTAACTCAATGATTCAGTTTCTAAACCTCCAAATGCCTGTTCTGATTACTCATGCAAATCTATATTTTTGCCCGGTTTCCTTAAGACTTTAATATAAGTAAAATTAATGGGAATATATTTTCTTTTCTTAATGCGCAAGGGAATGTCATAGAATGATGATCTCCATGTACAGATACAAACCTGCTTCTTGATTTCAGTTTTCTTGGCTGTGTTTGACTCTAATTGAATATAAATGCTAGGAGCACCCAGCTAAGATTCCAACCAAAAGGAAATTCAGCTATGGCTGCAGAATAAAAACTATTTATTTTCCCCTGGAGTGTTTAGCTTTTATTAAATGTCAACAAATCTAAAAACATGCTTTACTAATCTATGGTGCGTAGGGGAAATAAGTCACAAGCACAAGTCACTGAAGATAATGTTTGCTTTGGTTTAGGTAAACAGGTTCCAGAGAACTGAAATCTCTCACAAGCATTTAAAACTTGTTTTCCTTTAACATTTGTCAGATCTCCCACTGGTGATCAAAGAATGCCAAGCCGTGATACAGCGTGGGGGCTGAAAGCAGACCTACGTTTGTGATTGTTCGCTACCCTCTGTGATAACTTTATCCTTCAGTTTCTTTCCTGTTGGCTTTCATGCACACTATTAACCCAGGGCGTTACATGTTCTCAAACAGGAAATGGAGTTACAAGCGGAAGATGCTGCCAGCTGGAAGGTCTGCCTCTGTGCTGCCCATCGGAGAATCACCATGGGAATGAGGACCACAAAAGCAGCTTTGTGCTGGGACCAGCGGGGATCTGCACCTTTCTGCAGTGTGAACGGGGTTCCTCCAGTCCTTACATCTGTGTTCACACAGGTTTTGCTGAGACTGGGACATGGGAGCGGAGGTAAGCGCTGTACATAAGAGAAATGTGTTAATTACAAGAGGGCACACAACCACCAGGCTTCCTCTGGCACAGCTTTTCACGGACTCAAGGAGGGTAACAGGAGTCCGGAGCCATGTGGGTCAGTCTAGTCTCACCCAAGGGATCCCAAGTTTGGTTCTATATTTGGTGAATATAAACTTGAGTTGTCTTGTGAAGGGCATGACAGGACAAACCATTACTGATATATGGCATTGCAGCTGATATGTCCAGGACAGAAGTGCTGAGCCAACAAAATCAGGAGAGCAGAGCTGTGGAAGCCTGTTCCCCGCTCAACACCGTCCTTGCGGCAGCGTGGTCTCTTCTGTGCGTTAGCTGTCGTTACTGGGTTTCTCAGGGTGTGATGTTTGGGCCAGGTAAATGTAGGGCTTGGCTTTGGTCCAAAAACAGGTACCAAAAGGCACCCACTTCTTTTTAAAAAGCCGAACCGAAGAAAGCACAAATGCAGAATACAGTTTGGGTAGAGCAGACAAACAGCCACCAGTAAGGCCAAGTATATATCACATCATCTCCTCGAAGAGCATTTTATCTCAGGCCCAATAAGGTGGGAAAAGAGCCATTGGTATGAGAGTTTCCTTTATTGCAATGCTTCTTTATTATTTTAATCAAATTTCTTTCCACTCATGGATATACACAAAACCATAAAAGAAAGCCATATGAAAGTTCGCAGTATGCAAGATTCATCTTGTATTCACAGGTTTTGTGTAACCCATTTTAAACTGATGTTTGCTTGTTTAAGAATGCACACCTGCACATTACCACTTGTGGTAAATAAGTTTATTAGCCAAGGAATGTCTGAATACTCACTGGAAATCCCATGTAAATGCAGCTATATTTTGTGTTAAGATCCTTCTTTGGTAAAATATGCTATCCAACTCCATACTCCAGGGAAAAAAAATAGCAGTAAATGATGTACAAACATGCAGGAAAGATGCAGGTGAAAAGATCCACAGGGTTTAAAAACGTCATATGCCTGATGATTCAGTGTGTCTTTCCATGTACAATTTAAGCATTCTGTTTCATATTACATTTATGTCAGACCAAATGTTCCACTTGGGAGACTAGGACTTTATTAGTGTCTCATTTGGATTTGCTTTTACTTTGAATTAAAACCTAAAGGTGGTGACAGAAGACATTCTGATGCTTGGCATAGGATTAATACTTGAGGGCCATTCAGCTTTGCTAGTCGTCCATTTGAAGGGAATCTCCTTACGCAAAGAGATTGCTCCACTTAGGACAAAACCATTTTTTTCATTTCTGAACTCCAAAAGAGCAAAAGGGTGGAAAGGAAGTCGGGGGAGGCAGAGGAGCAAAGGGAGACAGAGCAAAGTGGGAAGCTTTGATCCTTTCACCGAGGGGCTGAGGCTGTTCAAAATGAAAGAACCTCTCACCACCTTTTAAAAAAAAAAGAAAAAAAAAGAAAAAGGAAGAGAAACGGAGCGAGCAGTATGACAGGAGACAAAAAGCGAAGCAGGAGGCAAAGCCTCAAAGTAAGGGCTGATGCCAGGCTCTGAAGGAAAAGCTTTGCGAGGAAGAGAAGAGAGGAAGCATCTTGGCTTCCTAAACCCAAGGAACTTCCAAGAGAAGTAAAGAAGTCACAGGAAGAAAATACATTCAAGTGACTTCTGAGAATTTTGGCATTGCTCATTACATTTCTTGCACTATCTAAATTATAAAATATTTGTGCCATAACTGCACTGAACAGCCTGGAGCTATGGAAAACACCCATGCCAAAGCTGTTGGCCAATCTGGAAGAGGAGCACTGGCCCCAAAGCCTTCAGCAGGAGGGCTGAGAGACCCCATTTCTTGCGCAGAGAGATGCAGCCTGGGTGCGTGCCAGGGTTTGGGGAAGGGACAGTGCTGGACCTCACTGGAGTCAGGGTAAACTTGAGGGAAAAAGGGTCTGCCAGCAGGTCTATCCGCTGGCTCATGACCCATGTGGGACAGATCTACTACAACTGTGTCTCTGATGTAAAATGAGCAGAAAATTAATGAATTCAGTATATGGGTTTAATTTTGTCATAGCAAATTTGACTGGTGCTTTATTCCAGCTCAATGAAATGAGTAGGACTTCGTGCAGAGCAAAGCATTATTACGCCTGAGGCAGGATCAGTCCTCTAATCTGCTACCCTTATACAGCCCAGTCTTTGTTTACACGTTTTAAGTTACAATGCCTACATCATCTGTCAGTAAGCATCCTTTTGGCAGGCCAACAAATTGAGGTGGATATACAAAAAAGCCAATTTATCTGTGCCTGCACTTTTGCCAGGGATCCTAATGGAGTATGAACGTAGAGCCCAAACACTGCAGTACGCCAGCACTGTGCCTGGCACTGTGTAGTTAAGCATGAACAATCTGTGATTTGTTGAAGACCAATAAGAGACTTGAGTCTTTCTTAATCTGCAGTAAGATCAGTTTTTGCAAAATAATCATTGCTATATATGTGGTGCTTAGTGGGCTTTTATTTTTGCATGATGGTAACCTCTACTGTCATAATTTATTCGTAAAGAACTGCAGTGTATAAGTAACTATGAACAGCGTATGAATTCAGTGCCTGAATAACTGCCATCTTTTTTTTTCCTACTAACAGCAGTCACTATTCAGACTTTTGAATGATAGAAACAGAATACACACCTAACCACTGTAATTTATTTCAGTCATTTTCAACAAGATGTCCTCTTCAAAAAAAAATTCCTTGAAAAATCCACGTCAATCCCTCATCTCTCCTCTGAGGAATGTGTATTTATACTATTCTTGAGCCAAGAATGGATCATCATTCACATATGCAAAAGAAACATTAAATTACTTCTAGAGTTTGCCCATTCTTATTTTATTATCTTTACTTCACTTTTGTGCAGAGTTATACATTAAACAAGTTCTTCTGATGAATGTAATAGGGCTACCTGGAACCTTACATAGAAAGGAGTGCTAAGAGACTGGGTGAACATTGCTGCTTATTTTTTTCAAGAATCTGCTATTTTTATGAAGAAATACTACAAGGACAGGCTTGGGCAAGCTATAGCAAGGTATTGGTTTTCAGAATCCTTCTGGAAATACTATTTACAAACCTACCAGGCCTTTTCTTTGTCTCATTCAATGCCCATGCTCAGAGAGAATGGGATTTCACATTGATTTAGCTGTATATATTTGTTATTTCAAGTAAAATTCTCAGAGCATCCAAAGGCCTCTATATACGAGGTATTTCAAGAAAGCAGACGCAGACACACCAGATCAAAGGTACAGAATACAGTCTGATTAAACTAATTTTTTAAAAATGCATCTGAAGAAATTTTCTTTGATTCAGGGAACATGAAAACCAAGCTACCTTTGAATAAAAAGTTGAATGAAATCCAATATTTTTTATAATTTAAGAAATTCAGGGGTTGTAATGTTTCTTTGCTTTTGCCTATTTATATGTCAATTAGAGTGGGACAGAGCTATTGCTTGAAGCGTATATGGGGTCAAAGCCTAAAGCAGAGCCATCAATAATAATGTCTGCAGAACATCTGAGTTTCCTTTGTATTTCATGCCACTTTAGAACAAAGATGTTTGCAGAAGTCTCAGCAAGTAGCGACATTTTAGGTTGCTTATTAAAAAATAAACAGAGACCAAACCTTTGAAAAGCACACTATAAGCACACTCACAACTATCCCTGTTAATAACTTTGGAGACTTTTCTGTTCAGCTTTTATCCTGTTTAGCTGTCACATGGCTGGTCTCACGTGATGCCATCCTGCCAGTCTCAGAAGGTGTAAAGCATCCACAATATCCAGGACATGAGAAACATTATGGGAAAATTTAGGAGCACAAATAGATTGTGACTTCTGGAAGCACTTAGAGACGAGTCTTGTCTATATCTCAGTTCAGGTAGACTTACAGTATCTGCTTACCGTATGCTCAACTTTAAAAATATAGTTAGCTCCATCCCTACCTGTTCATTAGTTTTGATGCTTTGGTCACCAACCAACATTCTTACCCTTTTTTAATTGAGGAAAATGAGGAAACGTGTCTCTGAAGACCTGAAGTTTTGGGATTTTTTCTCATTTCCATTAACAAGAATTTCTCCAGCCAATGGCAAACATCTAAAAGTACCCAGCCCTCACAAGTTTTACCCCTGAGATCTGCCAACAGCAGCATACTCCTTGGCCACAGTTTCAGTAGCTTGTAGGTAGCAGAATCTCCAATAGTATCTAGTTCCTGGTCAGGATTTGGAACCAGTCTGGAAAGTAAATGCTGTCCTCCTAATTTATCATTGTCCCCTTGTCCTACAAGAAATTGCCTGCAAATTGGTTATCTCTCTGACTAGTTGGTGGGGTTTTTTAATCCTCTTTTTATACCGATCAGTTGTCACCCCTTTCACTTCCACAGCCTCTAGACTTTCGTCTTCAAAGTCTCCTTCAGAAGGTCCTGCACACTCTGAACAGATCAGCCTTCCTTATGCCATTTCTACATTCCTGAATCTAACTCTTCTGTTCCGGTGAAGGCACCTGCTATAGAGACTTTGCTTCTCTAGAATGAAAGCTATGGTGTCTGTTGGAAGTACTGCATATAAAGTTACCGGCTCCATCTATTTTCCTACTTTCTATGGACGTTGGACGCCCTAATCTTGTTTTGAAAACTGTTAGGCGAAAGCCAAGATCATGAAAAATTTTCCCAGTAGTAAGTCAACTTTTCTAGTTATGCTTTAAAGATATGATAACTATAACCAACATAAAGGCTATGAGCTTTCAGCAATGGCAAGCACAAAAAATGCAGATAAATGGGTATAAGTGGCTGTTAATGTATTGCCTGGCATAACGACAGAAATAAGAAAATGTCTGTTTAAAAATATATTTTACCTATGTGATAGATATCTAATGACAGTCACCTTGACCACCAGTTGCCTGGTTCTTGCTCGTTTTCAGGATATTGATGCAAACATAGGCTTTGGACTGCGGTTATAATAAACAAAAACCGAGACTCACCAAGCGATTGAGTGCAAAGGGACTGAAGAAGCTGTCAGACATTCTCATGTGTTGTCTGTGCTGTAATTGTTTCCAGTGGTCAGCAAAAAACGAAACAGAACCATAAGGTTTTAAAGATTAGGCTTAATGTCTCCCGCACAGTCTAATACATGATATGGCCCTTTCCTGGAACACTGCGCGCACTGAAAGAGAATGATGAAGCAGAAGAATGGGCACTATGCCATTGCATCAGATGAAAGGGACGTTGGTGGATATTTGCCATGGGAATACTTGACTGTTAAGCACTTGATCTACTGTCTGTTAGCTCATGGGAATGGAACTAGTAAACTTGGGAAACCTCAAATAAATTCCCATTGTATATATAATATAATCCAAACCAGAATCTTCTCGGGAACAATTGCTAATGATACTGGAAGTCATCCTTGTTTCATGGAAGAAGAGACAATTTTCTATGATCCATTTCAGTACAGATTTTTATGCTGAAAATTTTTACTTAATATTTACAAGAAGGGAAGTCATTAGTGAAATCTCCATTTTTAGGCATCAGCTTACCAGGGTACTACAAATACTATTTTTTAAAAAGCATGCTTCTGCCACCCTTGCAATGACATGAGGAACTTTTAAAATTACCTAGATGATAAATTACTGTTTCAGAAGAATTCTTGAATGAGCTCATCTTTGTACCCTGTCCACCATAGTCATGGTTTCTGTTACAAACCAGATGAGCTGAACGTTTACCTTAGATCTTTTTTCTAATTTATGAAACAAATGTGCAATAAAGACAAAGTTTCACGTACAAGCATTTTCACTGACATCTAAAACAATCCAACGGTTTGCTCATTGTATGTTCGGAGATTAAACTATTTTCAAATTCTTCCTCAGCCCAAAACTGCTAAGTTTTATTTAATCAATCATCTGCAGATACCTCACACTGAATAAGTCATGCATTTCTAGCTGGCTTCCCTAAAGGGGTTTTATTCAGCGTTTAATAGAAACCATTAAGTCATTGGAATCAGAATACACAGCTCACATACTAGCAAGCCCAGAGTAGAATAACCGACTTCAATCTGTAAAGAATTTCTCTTTTAATTACTAGACCCCAAACAATGAATCAACATAGACTAGTGAATGACATATCAAATATACCTGGTTTATAAGGTACATATAAATACTTAAATAGTGTGGCATTAGAGCTGAGGACATGAAATATAGTGAAAATTTTACGTAAGTTCTTCTAGAAAGTAAATTGACTAGTGTCAGTTTAATAACAGTTTTCTCTTAATAATAACAGTTTAATAACAATTTCCCAACAGTTTTTTCTGCCTTGCAGATTTGTTGTTGTTTTAAGTTGTTCTCTAACCCTTGAAAGCATGTTTCTGTATTCACTGTCTAAAACCCAAGATCTCCATCAAATTTTATCTCAAAAGAGCTTTCTTGCCCACTTCTTTTACTTTTACAAGACGTAGCCAGAGAGTAATGTGTCTCAGCTGCCACAGAATGCATTCCACCAAAAGAATGCACCCAAATTTGACCCAGGGAACAAGATACACCCCATAGTATATAAAAACCTTAATATTACGTTGCCAGAAGGGTATCTGGCAAGCTCCAAATTAAATGTCTTTTCAGCCAACTCTAGCTACTCTGTTACTCCATAACCTTCCCATGGCCTATTACTTGTATGTACTTTTTAAAACAAAATCAGTTTGTTGGAAAGACAAGTCTTTCCACAGTAACTCCAAGGTGCAGGTGAAACTCAGTTTTCCTATTTAAATTATGCTCGGTTTTCATTCCCCTCTTTGTCTACATTCTTCTCCCTTTCCCTCTCTTTTTCTGTCCTTATTTCTGAATGGACTAAAATGAAATTAAATTCTTTTTAGAAAAGAAGGGAGAAAAAAGGCACACACATGCATGTCTTCTCCGATGTTTTCTTAAACTCTCACAGCTCTAGTAAAAATACTATATACCTAGGCATTGCAAACCAACATTATTTTTGCTGTAAAAACACCACATGCACGTTCTTAGACACGAGTCCTCTGTGCAAGATCTTTTCACACATGCAAAAACAGCTGACATTTCATCACTTTAATGCAGGGATAAAGAGAAGAATCGTGGAAGAGAAATCCACTGCTGTTCTTGTCTGTTTTTCTAGTTACAGATGCTGCTTCTTCAGCATCAGGGTTGTGCATGTTAATATTAATTACGAAAGTAATTTTCTTATATACTGTCTACTCCAGTGCCTGTTACTGCAGAAGTTCAAATTATTTCAGTGTGCCCTGCAGCTGTCACAAACTTCTTACAAAATGAGAAGAAAACCTCATTTCCTGGACCAGTGCCCTGATGAACCTAATACTAGTACTAACCTACTACCCTATTTCACACCATCACAGAATGGTTGAGGTTGGAAGGGAGCTCTGGAGGTCAGCTGGTCCAACCCCCCTGCTCGAGCAGGGCCACCTAGAGCCAGTTGCCTCGGACCATGGCCAGTTGGCTTTTGAACTCCTCCAAGGATGGAGACTCTCTCTGGTCAACCTGTGCCAGTGCTTGGCCACCCTCACAGTAAAAAATGTTTCCTGATGTTCATATGGATCCTTCTGTGTTTCAACCTGTGCCCATTGCCTCTTGTCCTGTCACTGAGCACCATTGAGAAGAGCCTGGCTCCATCTTCATTACACCCTCCCTTCAAGTATCTATGTATGTCGATGAGATCTCTCATGAGCCTTCTCGTCTCTACACGAAACAGTCCCAGGTCCCTCAGCCTCTCCTCATGTGAGAGGTGCTCCAGTCCCTCAGCCATCTTCATGGCCCTTCGTTGATCTCTCTCCAGTATGTCCAATATTTGCAAGTCAAGGTGGGTTAGAGCAGAGCCTAGGTTAAATAAACGTGCTTGAATAAGGCAGCAACACAGTCAGCGAAACAGAAGATCAAAAAAGCTGAGCAAATAAGAAATATCGAAGATAATCTGTTACCCCCTGGATTTTGCACATAAAGCCTTAGCACATAGGAACACAACTTGCCTGGGGCATGTTCTGCTTTGTTTCCGATGGGGAGCAAAGAGGGAAAAACGGGCATCACAGAGAAGAACGAGGAGGTGGGACAGAGCAGAGATGTTTAGAGGTAATGTGCGTGTGTGGATGCGTATGTCCGTCTGTCTGTCTGTACGCATGCCTACAGACAGGGGTCTGCTACTGTTAAAGCACTGTAATCTGATGCAAACTGTTTCATATATTAAAAAGCTGCATTAGTAAAAAGATCTTTTCAGAAATAGACAGATGTGGTATCTATGCCAAAAAATGACATTGCAAAGGGATTAACTGTTTAAGTGTTCAAATTAAACAAGACAGAAATAGTTAGCTTCCCTTGGCCTGTAGCTCCTCTGCATGAGGCAGCTTGTCTCAAGCTGCCAATACCTCATTGCTACTAAGGCGAGGTGACAGTAACGTTAGGAATTGGGACATTTCCCAGTCTCTCACTGTCTGACCTTATGCCTTGTAGTCTTATCTGTGCTAGGGCAGGATCTCCCAATCTCCCTGTGCCTAAATCTGAGCCATATCAGAGTGCTTTCCCGGTGCAGCTATTTCTAGGGAACTGTCCTAGCACTTGGCGTAGACATGTTTATTCTGGCAAAACTGCACTTTTGCTGCGTAATATGGGTGAAATAAGCTACCCTGGTGAATACACAGTTTTGTCATAACTAAGTCCACAGCAGGGACTTCTGCTGACACAACAAGGGATAATACTCTTTGACTGATACTGTAGTTTGTAGCGGAAGCCTGGCCTAAGTCCAGGACCGGGGACCTATAACCTGCTTATTATTATTATTATTATTAGCGGTCTTATTTAGATAAAGGCACTGGCTTGATACTTGATTCAGGAGATTAGGAATAGCGATGTGCATAGGGAAGAAAACACAGGGGCATGCAGAGGTGCTCTGGCCAGACCGAGGGCTATTCCAACTCAATGGTGGTGTTTCTGCACTCAGCTTTACTTTTTCAGAGCAAGCTCAGCATTGCGTTCTGTCATAATACTAATAGGGCTCTTAAAAGAGTATTAGGTGGTGTGAGAGAGCATCAGGTGGTTTTTTTCTTCTTTTTTCTTCAGTAAGAAAACCCCACTTTATAAATACCTCTTGCTTTAGTCTCAAGTTCCATAGCAAAGTGAGCGAGATGTGCTTTAGTCCTCTGTTAGCAATACCAATTTACAGTATAAAATGAAGGCAGCAGTTCTCAAAGTCAGCCTAGTCATTCCAAAGACTGTACCTGGTCCCTTCTCCTTCCCCCTTGCCCAACTATTGTAATTTTCCCAGACTTTGTGTGCACAGGTCCTGTCACTTCACCGCTTACTGCGACAATGAGCAGCCTCTTTCCTGGGCTCAGGAAATGCCCAGACTGCAATTGTTACCTCCTTTAGGCTTGGATAATGTCTCTGCAGCAAACCTGAACCGAGCTTCACATTGCCTTGGCTGCTCCTGCCAGAACCCAATGCCATGAATTTTGAACTAGTGTCTTTGTAACATATCAAAATTACGTCCTGGCGCAGCTCTTGGAGCATCTTGAGTCAGGTTACTCAGCCCAAGTCGCTTAAAAACACAGTGGCTTCATAAGCATGGGAAGGCATGCTCCTTCCCGCTCCCATTTCACCTATCAGTCGCAGCAAGCCAGTGCACTCACAGTATTTTGTGGTAGATACGGGCGTTCCCCATGTGGCATCCCTATTTTTCAGACAATGTGTCCTAGATGGCTTGCTGACCCTACTCTGGACCATGCATAATTATCATGCCAGAGAGACCAACTTAAATCTGCCAGACTCCTTACTCCCAAAGTATAAAAAATAGATTCTGCAAACCTGCAAATCTTAAACCAAATGCAGAGATTGTCAAAGTCCCTAATAGAGAAAACTGACTTTGCAGCCACCGTGAATAGGAAAAGGAATAACAAAGGAGTTGGCAACATCCGCTTCTGATACCAGGTTCTGGAAGATAACAAAACCAGAACAAAGCAGAAGAATTGTATGGCACCGGGTGGCTGGGTGCTAAAACGGCAATGAACACCCAGCCCTGCACAGCCTGGAAGGGAGGCACTGACCTACCTACCAGCACTCCCGAGGAACGAGGGCTGGAGCCGTAATAGCTAAGTTCAGGAGAACATCTGTTCGCAGTCAAGCTAGAACATAAGGAATTATTAGGAAAAGAAAAAAACAGTCTATACCTATACTTTGAATGCTGGGTACAATCCTGGTGTCCTACATTTCAAAAATAGTAGAGCGAGAAAAGATGCAGAAAAGGGTTACAAAACCAGGTCAGTCCTGCGGAGTGGCAGGCACAGAAGGATGGACTGGGTAGGGCACAATCCCCTTGCTATCAGCAATATCAGCGACAGAATGCAGCTCTTGATGGACCTGCATGTTGGGGCCTTTAAGGTGTAAATCCTTCGTGGAGCTAGATCCGCATGGCCTTGAGCAGCTGGAAGGAAACCTAGAGGACAGGCCAAGTAGGGAGAAGAATACAGAGAGGAAATGGCCACAATCTCTGAAAGAGCCAGTCAACACAGCTGGAAAAAATGTTTTGGATAAAGAATTGCAGCCAGTAGAAGTGGTGAGGTGCCGTTAGATTAAACTAGAGCAGTTCTGAGCGGACTTTGTCAAAAACATGCGCGTGTAAGCAGTATCCTCAGTATCATTCACAAAGATGCCAGCATCAGTGAAGTTAACTTTACCCACAATAATTATGCAATTTTCTATTTTTAAGTATTCTCTAGATTTATAAAAACAGCAGCAGCAGCTCCAGTTTTCTGCAGCGCCTATCTGGAAGCCAGCTGGACGTACAGACAGGGATTCGCACGTGCAGTCACCAGAGCTGCATCGAGGTCTGGTGGCTGCAGCGAACGCAGCAGCTGCAGAGCCTACAACGATCCAGGGGCTGCCCCGGGTGTCAGATGACCAAAGTACTAATACAGCAAAGTGCTGGAAAAATGCTGAGTACAATACAGCTGATTCTGTATCGTTTGCGCTACATTTCTCATTTATGGTGTCATGTCTGACTATAACTACAGCTTTGATCATAGAGGGACCTGGCAAAGGACCGTTCTAACTACGCTTTGCATCGTTCTTTCCGTGAGCAGCCTCAGCGTGGTCAGTATCTCCCTGTGCAGGTTGCCTGTTTGCCACATGTTATCCTTATATATACAGACATATGTACACGTCGATTAATAAGTTAATTTAGCGCAAGAATTCGACGGTGAGACAGAAGACCCCAAGAGAAAAGTTCTTTCCTGTTGAGATAAAGCAGCAGCTCTGTTAGCTTAAGCCAGCCGAGACTTTTTTTACGTTACCCAGAATTGCTTAGACTGAGATTTTCTGAACATCTATGCATTTGAAAAAGACTAAACTATTTGAAAGGAGCTATTAGCATGCATGCTTTAACTTCACTTCTTTTTCATGTTTGGCTCTTACGGAAAAATACCAGATTTTGATATGAACATCTGTTTCATGTTTTTCTAAATGTGAGCTTAGTATGAAAATTAACCCCTGAATTTTTGGTTTCAGCAGCCTTCTAGCTCTTCAGCATGCATTCAGGAGCCTTGTCTTCCCAGCGTTGCTAGGGAATCAGCTCAGCTGCTTTGTCTCCTGGAAGTAACTTGGCCAACACTGGGTGTGTTTAAACGTTTAATGAAGATATTGTTCACATATAGTCACCATTAGCAGTTGTCACTTCTCTTCTGCCGAGGCACCCCAGTAGAAGTAACACAGCTCGCAGTCTCATGCAACCTCATTTAACTTTTATCCCAAGAAAATGTAGAGAAATAACAATCATATTTGCCCTTTCCAGAAATGTGTTTTAGTTACTAACAGGCCCAGCAGATGTTTAGCAATGGTGAAACCGCTCTACGGAGCACAAGTCTGAGCTCGATTCAGTGGGGAGATTTTCCTCCCTCACCAGAGGACTAAGTCATTAGACACTAACATATTTTCACCTACCAAAACAAAGGCAATTTTCGTTCCTGTCAGTTAAGGGCACATTAGCTAGAAGTAGTGACAACTAGCAAATCTCCCCAAACGCAGGAGTTCCTCTCAGCATGGGTGAGCACCCAAAATGCCAGAGGGTTTTTCTGAGTTACCCAAACTTCCAAGCCAGCAAAACCAGACCTTTGGTACCTCCTGCGTCAGGCTGGCTCAGGAATCCCGCAAATGTGAGCTTCCTTTTTGATAGATCGGCAATCCCACTCAGACTTAAAGGGGGACTACACAAGGGGGGAGAAAAGGACTAAACTAAAAAAATCTTTTATGCATTTTAATCTCTTCAGAATGTTTGACCTTGACATGGGTGAGTTTCAGATACAATTCACCTCTCACCAGTTTGGCTATCTCTGATCACAACAGGGTTCTGCACCAGCTATGGAAACAACACATATTTTATTCTGTTACTATATGAAGAAATCATATTTCTTTCACCACATTGAGAAAGTTTTGCACACATTTGCACCGACGACTTCAAAGCTCCAGCAGTAACGTCTTTCAAAGCTAATGAGACACTCTTAATCTCCCCTTCTCTTTTAATACCTGTTCATGGTTTTTTACGTACTACCATTGTATTTCTGAGGCCATCAGTGACATCCAGTGGCCAACTAGATTAAGCCTAGACCTGTTTTATAGACATCTGCCTACTTCTTTCCTGAGTTAAAAAAAATCAGTATAAATGTTAACGAGGCTCTTGACTTGTTTAGCTTAATTCTCTCACAGGTGTGATGGGAATCTCCCTCGAGAAAAGCTCCCAAGATCGGACCCTCGCTCTGCTGCCTTCCCTTGAACTGGAGAAGCTCGGACGTTTCACGGGAGGCACAAGGATGGGATCTGGGCTCTGCCTTCTGTGCCGGTATCGCTGAGGCGAGTCAAAACTGAAGCTGCAATCTCTCGGGATTTGAGTCGGTGCAAAACTATAACCAGAATTTTTTTTTGATGCAAGCAGACATGAATCTCAATATAAGCGTGTCCCGTCCTCTCTGTTTCATTAATGAGATTTCCTTTTCGCTAGTTTATTTTAAATGAGCTACTTTAAAAGCAGTTAATAGGAAAAGCAAGGGAAATACAAACATTTATTCAGCCCAAATCATACATCTGGATAGAAAACAAGCACTACTCAACAGGTAACGCTCAGCACTGCAAAAACGTCGGTCATACTGCCTCTTGCAGAAATGTGAAGACAAAATTACGTGCAGTAACAAATTTCCAACGCTGAATTTTAAGCTTGCTTGCAATGAGTGACCGCGTTAACTCTGTTGATAGCCTTGATTGGGTAAAATAGAGGTGTTCCGGAGAAGGTGGTTGAGGATGTTCGACCCTTCAGTGGTAAGAGCAGGGCAGCACAGGGGAGCCGTACCTGCCCTCGCTGCGGGGGGTGAAAATGCGTGTCCATCCCCAGGCACCCCCCGCTCCTGTCCGTCCCTGGGGGCAGCCGGGGCGCTGAGCTCAGCCGAGTCTCGTCCACAGGTAAGTATGCCACATGTGCCGAATGCAAACGGGGGTGACGTTTGCCCTCACGTGGTTAGCCCATGCAGAGTATAAAATGATTATATTTTTGTTTGCAAAAGATCTCTTTAAATAGAAAGGATACGAAAGGAATAGAAGTTAGGGACCAAAACTTTTGTGGTGCCGTTCCCAGGGCACAGGGACTTCAATTGCTGATTTAGAGCTACAAAGGATGGACAACAGTACCAACGGTTGCTGCCACTGTATTCCAACAGCTGTAGCAGTCATTGTGCTACTAACATGTCTGGTTTGTGGTGCCTCTCGTCTTTTACTAGATAGTCAATTTTCCTGTGATCTGTTCCAATGAAGTATTATGTCTGCACTTCGCAAAAAATTGAAGAGCTAAATGCAGTACATTGGAACAGGGCATCCATGCCAGCTATTACCATTGTCATATTTGAGATTTATTTCCCCCCCCATTATCCTTTCTCCATAGCTGGCACAAACTAAAGAGATGGGGCTGCTTATGAAAAATAGTTGTGGTCATCAGAAACAAGAAGAAAAAATAATAAATTCCAGAACTCTAGTTTAGAATAAAGTGATTTACTTCTGGGAAACGCAGTATAACTATGAAGTAGCAGTGAACAAGAACTAAATGTCTGTTGTTCATTAGTCCACCAGATAATGAATTAACAATACTTCACGGATTATAGCATGTAAAGATGGAATCTGTGCTCATGTATACTTTTGACAAGGGGGAAGAGCATCGATGAAACTGAAACTTACCCCCATTTAGACTGATACTGTCAGAGAAGGAACTGCCCCTCTGTTTACAGTATTTTCAATTCCTTTGCATACGTAAATAATATGCATTTAACTGGTCAAGAGAGGCCAAAACCAAACCCCTGGTTTCGTAAGCTTACATATTTGAAGTGCACTAAATAGACTTTAAATTAAAAGGTAACGGGTGTTTATTAAGCTTTCTTGATTCTTGCCAAGGACAGACGGCCTTAGAGGGCAGAGAGCCATAGCAAATGGGCCACCTTCTCATTGCGGGCAGACATTTTTCATCATTTCTTCAGACAACCACGGCTCCGCTTTTGCCTCTACCCTTTCCATAGTAGCCAGCAGCCACTTAAATGGCAGCCTTGTGCACCTGCCCGCCAGTGCGCAATGGTCGGGGACGGCAAATGCCTACATATAAATACTTGTAGGTAATTTTCATTTTTTAATATATATATATATAAATTTTTATTTTACTTTTTTTCATGCCCAGCTCTTGTCCAGAAACAGCACTTTAATGACTCTGTTGAGGGTGTCATTACAAATATCAGCATTCGGATTCAGAGTATGAGTGCCTTCATTTTTTCCAGTGGGAGACCAGCAGTTTCCTCCCATTTTACAGCAAAGCGAAAGGGCAAAGCTTGCGGAACTCGTACAAATGAAACACAGAAAAATTGTTGTGGATCATTTCTGTAGTAATTCCCCCTGAAAGCCAGTAATACATTTAGAAAGTAGCAATTATACATGCGAGGCATCGTTACTGGCAAGTAGCACTGCAATGAAAGGCTGTATAGTTGGTATTGCGGTTACTGACGGTTTGCTCTGTTCTGCTATATGGTTTCTTTTTTATGTATCATGTAAAGATATTTTGATGATGTTTCACCACTGTAATATAAAAACATCATTTTCTATGAGGCAGAAAATTAAAATCCAAGGTGGGTACCCAAAGGCATTGAGAAAATATGTTAGCTACTTTATTTATGCAGTTATTTAAAGAATCTCATAAGAAAACTGGCATAGTATTCATTTGGACGGGGCAGTTGAGCTCAGGATCTTCAGCTCACCATCAGCTGCGTATTCAGCTCGTTGCATGGAGCTTTTGCCATGTGTTTTCTTTGCGCTGTTACTGGTAACACACGGTTTAAAAATCCCACTCAAAGCTTTGAAAGTGCGCCGCTGTGAGCGGGTGAGGGGCTGCTCATGCCCGTTGTCTGTGCCTCAAGCCCTCCCTCCACTCCCAGAGCTGCCCCATGTGCGTGGTCTGTCGTGTCCCTGGGAGGCACACCGCAAGAGCATCCCGCAGGCCTGGATCCAGAGAGGAGAAGGTCTGACCCACCAATACTGATAGTCTAACTGAGAGGTCTCGAGCTTCAGGCCTACGCAAGAGGCTGTGGGTGTCACTGCCGGGGTACGATGTGTACGGCAATGAGAAGGACTTGCGCAGCTGGATCAGAAACCACGCACAAACCACTCACTGACGTCGGTCCATTTGGAAGCAACTTTGGCAGAAACATCTAAAAAAAGAAGAAATACTGGAAAAAGTACGTCTGTTTCTTGGTGTGTCTCTGTCTAGAGGAAGTTCAATCTCAGTTGAGGGACTGGCAACACCCAAGCAGTCTGCGTAAAGGAATCATCTAGGCAGAAACTATGAAAAGAAGACATTTGTATTCTGCACTATGCTTCCAGATGCAAAGGCTGGGCAACAGCTTCTCCCAGGAGGGACACAGCTGCGAAGGTTCATCTCTGCCTTTCACGGCTTCTTCAGTCAGTGTGGACCATTTGCTAACTTTTGCAGGGAAACGAATCATACCCGTGTTTTGGAAACCTTGCTTTTAAAAGGCCCCGTTGCATTTCTAATGATGGAGTTCAGGTCTGCTGAGCTCTTTCTTGATGTTGCTGAACCTATTTCATTAGCATCTCCTGGCTCCGCAGACAGCTGATCACAGCATTGCCAGCACTGTCTTTCTGTCTAAGGTTTGTCTCAGTTTTGGTCTAGGTTAAAGCAATTATGGAATTAATTATTGGCTGTACAGCTGTTCTCCCCCGCACCCTGCCAACAGTCAGCTTAGCACACCGTCTTAGCACAAAATGCTGGTGACAAAGCAAATCTAGTGTGCTTAGTGTAGCACAGAAACAGCAGCTCCCATCAGATAGCCAAACCAGGGGACTACAGGCGAATGCTTGCCCGGAAAGTTGCCATCCATGTGGCCTGCCTGTCACTCTGCAGCCTTTGGGCTGGGATCTGTAACATGTAATACGTGAGAGTCACAGATACAGACTGGTTTGTCCTTAAATGGCATTTGCCCCCTCTTTAGACCACCAAATCCTCTCTCCAGTTATACTAATTCTGAACCTGCTTCGTCAGTTGTGGCAGAATTATTTTTCAAGTACATTCTTCGTACCGATCATCCCTTATGTGGTCCTGTGCTTTTCCGCACGCTGATGTAGATTATGTTTGATTCACTTCCTTTATTGACCTGGACACCTTTTTTCCTCTAAGAACTAAAGGTAAGATTGCCCAGTCTAATCAGTGGCACTTTCCCCTCTCCAGCTGCTTCCCTACATCCTGCCCAACCACTGGCCCACAAAAACACCTCCCATGTGCTTCAGAAGAGGGCAGATTATTATTATAAACTATCTTATTTAAAAGAGACCAAATAATCACGTGTGTCCTTGGAAAGCGTACCCCTTGTGACCCAGGATGACACAATTTCACTACGAGGTTTGGTGCTGGGCAGCTGCCGCTCTTGAAGCCACCTCTCCTGCTTCCCAGCTAGGCACGGAGATTATGAACTAAGTGGATTTAAACATTGGTTCATCTCTGAGGATTTAGGGGACTCCCAGGTATGTCACCTCTGCTGATGAACTGATGAGCCATCATGTGCTTCAGGTTATGTGGAAACTGGAGGGAGATGCCAGGAGGAGAAACGAGGGCAGCCTGGGACAAGTGTGTGGTGTCCTGGCGGCAGGTGCGGGCAGGGTGGGGGGGGTTGCATGGTCCCCTGCGCTGGCTGCCATACTGGGACCGAGCGGGGGGTTTCCCCAGCCCCACAAGCTGCCTGTGGCCAGGGAGCGGGACAGGAGCGCCTGCCCCAGACCTGGTGCTCCCGGGACTGCGGGGCAGCTGTGGGCACATGCTGCCTGCCCGGCCCTCGGGACAGGAGCTGACGGGGGCACCCAGCTCCCCTGCAGCTACAAGGTGTGGGCACGGACCTCACAGGTGGCTCTTGATTGCATTTCCCTTAGTTTGGTTCCTTTGCTTTAGTCAAAACAGCCACCTTTTTCTGCTAAGACCCCGTAAAAGCACCAAGGAACTTTGATGCTCTAAGAGAAATTCCGGAGCCGGGGGGACAAGACACAGCTGCCGTGAAGAAGCTAACTGGGCTGAATTTAAAGCTGCAGCTTAAGCAAATGTCATCTGCAAGTGCCGCAGTTCAGCAGAGCTCTTCCTGATGGCTCCCACCAAAGACACCCTCTCACTCACTAGTCCCCACAGCATCTCAGCAGACAGGCACATCTCCTTCCAGTGTGCTGCATGCCATTGTCACCACTTGTAAATGGAGAACTTGAGGCGTACAGGGAGGAGGAGTCCCATTTTCAAAGATAGCACTAATTCTCCATTGTTATGTTTGCAATTTGCAATTCATTGGAGTACATAAATCACCCGATCAGCGACCAGCAACAATACCCCTTCGCTTCAGAAGCTAACCACGCCGAGCCTTCTGACATTTGAATAGTGAACCCTTGCAGTGAATCACTTGTGGACTATTCGAAAAGCAAAACAATATTTTGAAGAAATGGCAAGTAATTTTGAACAAATAGACTGGATAATTCTAAAAAAAAACGTGTGAACAAAACAAAAGAACTTTTCGTTAATTGTAGTTCATACTTTCAGCCTTAACCTCTGCAAAACCAAACCACACAGCTGGGTGTCTGCACCCTGTCCTCCTCATGGCTGCTTTACTCAACAGCTAGCAGAATCGTTGGGTTTTTTTTTCTTTTGAGGGTTGTTTTCATCTGGAAGAATTATATTAGGTATAGAAGTGGTAATAGGGATATTTTTGGAACAATATATTTATTTTATAATGAAGTGTGTTTTATTGTTATCCTCATTCTCCTCTGTAACTGAAATCCGAATTGGCCCTGTAATATCTGTGACAATGTGCTTCCACGTCTAACCCTCACACCGCTTCTAGCTTTCAGTGACTGTCAGTAGGTTGCCCGGTGGCTCCCTGCCAATCTCAAAATCTCTGTAAACGCAAAGCAACTCTCTGAGGATCATTGTGGAAGCACAAATGCTTTTGGTTTCAGTAATAGACAGGGCAGAATCTAAAAAACATTTTGGGATATTTATTTATACAGCACAAATGGGCATAACACTGTGTATCATGCTGTCGGAGCTTTAATTCCCAAACCGCATCTTAAAAATTCCAAGCTTTTCCCCTCCTACAGTGAAGCCTGACTGTTGCAGAAGCAGAGAGAAACAAATGAGATTTTTTTCTAAAATGGTATGAAAGTTATCAATAACTAAGAGATCAAACTCCACTCCTCTAGTACATATAAATCTGAAATGACCTGGGTGGTCGCAGGTGACCCATTTCCAGTTGGCACCGACATATCTGGCACTGGAACTTTGCTTCTCGGTGATATTCACCAGCTGCGTTTCCTCTCTGTGCTGGTATTTCAGGCGCAGGGATGGGGTCACCCACCTCCAACACCCTGCATTGTACCTGCAATCTGAGCACATCTGCTGCTGCTGTCCAGTAAAACACAATAAGCTTTTAAATAAGGATGTGCTCACGCCTAAATTCGTTGTCCAACACTTACGGGCTCAAGCAGCCCAGGTTACAGACGAGGTCTGTAGGTGGTAACTCCTGCCCTCAGTGGGTGTTTGAGGTGGAGGACGGGACAACCAGACAATTAACCTCGGTGTTCTGATGTTGTTGTTGGTTGACTGGGGTTGTTTTACATCTCTGAAGGATGACAAAAATTTGTAAAGAAGAACTGGGCAGACAGTTTGTTGGCAAAACAGGAAAATAATGGAAGTGAGCAGATGTTAGGACTGAATTTTCAGCTACCCCAAAACAAGCAAGCATTACCTTGGATAAAGCTCTTTCTTGGGGGCCAGACAAGTATTCCGTTCCAACTGAAGTGTCTAGGGTTTAGTTTCTTTTTTGAGTGAAATTATTTCTGGCTAGCTTTCGTTGACCTGAATAGATTTTTTGTTTTGGTAAAACAAATTGTCCAAAGACTTCATCCACCTCAGCCGTAAAGGTCACTTTTACACAGAACTGCTCGTGGCAAAGCAGTGGCGGTTCATCTGTCATTTCTCCCCACCAATGCAAGAGAAGGAGAAGACCCCACCATGCTCGGGACAGAAATCACCACAGCAGCTCTGTGTGAGTCTGTCCTGCTTTCAGCTGGGAAAGAGTTAATTTTCTTTCTAGTGATGCTGTGAAAGGAATGTCAAGAATATCTATCGATTTTAGTTGTTGCTAAGTGATGTTTACACTTTTCAAGGACTTTTTTCAGCTTCCCATAGAAGCGTAGACAGAGCAATGGAATGGCCAGCGAAATAGTCCATACCATACACGTCACGCTCAGTATATAAATAGGGGTTATCTGGAGGGGGGGGATAGGGCAGGAACCCGCAACCACTGCTTGGGACGGTGCCAATTCACCGGGCGGTGAGAGTGGCATTATTATCATTCTAATTTTTCCTTTTCTGTTATTTTGTTTCTATTAAACTGTCTTTATCTCAATCCACGAGTTGGTTTTTTCCTTCTCCCTTCCCCCTCCTTTTTTCCTCCTCTTCTCCCCACCCTTCTGGTGGGGCAAACAGGGAGGTGGGGTGAGGAGTGGCTGTGAGGTTCTAGTCGCTGGCTGGGGATAAACCACGGCAGAGTCCGAACACGCAAGAGCACAGATACTTGCAGGGTGGCCAAGAGGGTTGGGCACCCCCACCTGTCCATTCGTTTGCTTTTTTAGTCGTAAAATACTGTGCCGTTTGCACTGAGCTCAGATCAAAAATAGCCAAATTAAAGACAGGAGCAAATAAATAGCAGTAGTTACATGAAGTGTGTCGATGGAAGCAGGAAGGATTTAGATATCTATTTTGGGACCATTACATTGCTTTCAGTAGTTTAGATTAAGCAACTCTAATCCAGAGAGAATCTGGGACTGAAATGCAGAGGTGGGGATTTGTTTGCTTTTTTTTAAGATCCTCACAACCATTACTTTCTCGCTAGTTTGCTTAGTTAAGAACACTATCTCCTCTTATGTTGATTTAGTAAACGTATGAGGCCGCATCATCAGCTTGAGTAAAGGGAGATCTGGCCCAATATGGTTTTCCCAAGAAAAACTGCTGTGAGAATGCAACAGCAAACGCTAAATACAGAACGCTTTCTTCTTCACCAGGTAATATTCTGTCCTATCTGGTCACTGTTGTAACAGATAATGCAAAATCAAGAAACACGCAGAAATGGTTCATTCTTCTGCAATAAAGCCACTTGCTAAGCACCTGTTAATGCTATTGCTAAAGACAGGGATCAATGCCGATTTGCAAATGGAAGACAATTGCAACATACGCAGCAATAAGATACGCTTTTTCTGCGGCTGTTTTCAACAGTGCTATTTTTATAATCATCCTGGAAAACTCCCGTGGACTGAAGACGAAGAGCTGGCTGAAGTGCGCTGAGTACCCAGGGGATACGCACGGCCCCAGCTCTGACAAGCAGGAGGAATCCGGCTGACAAGGCTTTCTCGTTCCAGCAAGCAAGGAGTGAGCAGCCGGCAGAAATGTCCACTGGTACCCGTGGCTGTACCTTGGGCGAGCACCCAGCTAAATAGCATCCTGGAAGACCTGTCAGCTTGTACCTGGTACTGGCTCTGGGGGAAATGGTTTAAAACCAGATGAACTCACCAGATCGGGGAATAGGGAAGTGCCTAAACCTTATATTGTCCGGCTCAGACGTGGGGAAAAGCTGTTCAGCTGAATTTATTCTCAAATACATCACCACGTAGGAACTAACGTGAGACTAACCAGAGAAGAAAGAAGTGGGAACAGAGTGCATAGGATGCCCGAGGTCATGCCGTAACGCCGCCACCGTGTCAGAAATGGAGTCTCTTCCCTTTCTCCTGAGAAGCAAACCCTGCCCAAAGCCCACCACGGGCCATCAGCCGACCTCAGTGGTGATTCTTTTTGCTTTGCGCGCCAACACGACTGCAAAGGTACTGATGATAACGAAACAACCATCAGTTGTGGTTTGCCACACCATGCCAGCTAGCAGATGCACTTTAAAAGACAAGTAATTATAACCTTCCAAGATTATTAGATTAGATTAGCAAAAATTCAGCTACAATACAAAGTAGACACGAATTTAATTACCATGCTAATTTACTCTTGGTATGAGAAATACTGACTCTACTCCTGCAATTACTTGCTTTATACATCAAACCCTACTAATACTACTCTTTATGTTACTAAAGCACTTAAAACGATAAAAACTGCACGGCAGATGTGAAGTGTTATGCTGAAACAGCCTCTGAGTACTATGCAGTTCTGAGATTTTAAAAATGCAAAAACTAACTTTAATCCTTTTCAAGGGAAAGAAAACTTGGAGCTGCTAAGCACTAGGGAAAATATAAAAGTATTTGTCCAAAATATGTCCTCTCTTCTATTGAGAACTTCTGAAATTTTTAACAATTGGTGCAAAATGAAATAATCTGGGGATTTTCTCCTCCCCCAATTCGTATATTAGCATTGGTTATGAAGGAGTCTTTCTAATGAAAGGAAAGGAGGAATCACCTGGAAAATGCTCAAACTGGACCCAGGCCCTGGAAATTACTGACAGTTTCACCCAGCTGGGAAAAGGAAAAGCCGAATTTGCCACTGAGACCTGTGTGATTTTCAACAGATGCACTTTTAAGAACAAGAATCCAGGCCCCTCCATCTTCAGTTTCAAGAAATCAAAGTTAAAAAAAAAAAAGCAAGAAAAGAGTGCCTGTGCCGGATTTTCTTCCTGATATTAGCTGCTGCTATTACCATACAGAAAGAAAAACTTCATGCTTGAATGCTTTCCCAAGGGCCAGCAGCAGTTAGTGGGTGCGAACAGCCAGGTGACGGCCCCTGGCTGGCTGGTGATGGCCCCAACGGGCTTGTGTCCAGGGGAGGCCCGAGGGTCAGAGGCTGGCACGGAGGGTCTGAGAGCGGGAGGCCTCTGGGGGGGGTGGTGAGCCCGGGGGGGTTGCGCTGCCTCGCTGGGGCTGTACAATGCACGTCTGCTTCCACCGCTCTGGAGGCTGACTCGGCTCCACCGCGTGGGAAGGGGACCATGTGATGGGAGATCTGCCCCTCTGCTCTGCTCTGGTGAGACCCCACCTGGAGCACTGCGTCCAGCTCTGGAGCCCTCAGCACAAGGACATGGACCTGTTGGAGCGGGGCCAGCGGAGGATGATCCGAGGGCTGGAGCCCCTCTGCTGGGAGGACAGGCTGAGAGAGCTGGGGGGGTTCAGCCTGGAGAAGAGAAGGCTCCGGGGAGACCTTGTAGCAGCCTTCCAGTACCTAAAGGGAGCCTACAGGGAGGAAGGGGAGGGACTCTCTGTCTGGGAGTGTAATGATCGGACAAGAGGTAATGGTTTTAAACTGGAAAAGGGGAGGCTGGGGAGGTTTAGATTGGATATTAGGAAGAAATTCTTTACGGTAAGGGTGGTGAGGCAGTAGAACAGGTTGCCCAGAGAAGCTGTGGCTGCCCCATCCCTGGAGGGGTTCAAGGCCAGGCTGGACGTGGCTTTGAGCAACCTGGTCTAGTGGGAGGTGTCCCTGCCCAGGGCAGGGGGTTGGAACTAGATGATCTTTAAGGTCCCTTCCAACCCAAACCATTCTGTGATTCTATGATACTGGAAAGCACTGTTGCTCTGGCGTCAAAGGAGACATCAGACCAGTTTCACTAAGAGACACAATCCCATTTGGACATCAGAAGTATCTACCATTCCTTTAGAAGAACATACCTTTTTTATCCTTTTTTTTTTCTCTTGTTCTTTTTGGAGATTAATTTTAATGCCTCTTGTTCAGTTTATCTTTACCTTAGATAGCAAGTTTTTCCATTTGGGAGTATCTGCTATAGCTGGTATTGATATTCAGCAGCAATGAACTGCGCAACATGAGCCTTCAGGAAACAATCTCTGCTCTCAGATGTTCACGGACAAGTCCCATTGAACCTGGGGCATAACTTCACCTTATAAATTGTTTTTATCAGCAGCATAATGTTTCTCTATAAACTGTTGTAGATTGCTAGAGCAAATGCAAAGTGCTATTTCTGAACAGTAAAGCTCTTCCCCCCCGACCCCGAAGTAGAATATGCTTCTATTTTTGGCAAGAAACTCGCTCTCTACCCTGGGATAGCTTGAGTGAGTAAAAGGAACAAACCACTATGGACTGAATACTTAAAAAAGAAAGAAAGAAAGAAAATTCTCCTCCTGCTTGCGAACAGAAGATCGGTTCATTTGCGCATGCTGTGTAAAACTCGCCACAAAGTCCTTTGTCCCATCAGCATGAAAAGAACCCTTTGCCCAAGCGGGAGATTAGGGTGGCCAGCGGGAATCCCTGCACCCGAAATTCAGATCAGAATGGGTAAGTTCATGGGAAGTTGGGATTTTAAAGGGATTGTTCTGATGATGCCAAAAAAGCAGCAGTAACAACCGCCAACACCACGGGCCCATCCAACTTTGTGTTTTCTCTCTCAGTGAAGGTACACTGAGGAGACCGGGTGCAAGGGGCTGGCTTTGCCCACCTGCAAGGCTGCTATACAAGAGTGGCCCATAAAGGTGACAGCAGGTACGTCAGGCATCCCATTTGAGATCGCCCCCAATGGCAGCCTCTCCCTCCCCTTTGTATTAGCAACCCCTGAGTGATCGGGGCTGGTGTTAAAAGCCCTGCAAGGAGGTGGCGGTGGCAGCTGAACGCTATGGCCTCACGCAGCACAATCAACGCATCAATCTTCCTTACGTCGGTGTCTTATCTTGGCTCCCGGAGTCGTGGCTGACTCCAGAAACTCTGCGGGCAGCGGGTGCCGAGACGCGGCCGCCGCAGCTGCCTCTCCCCTCCTGCGCCGGCAATTGTGCCGCCACCTCAGGAGCCCTCCCGGCCGCCCCGCATGGTCAAAAGACCTCTGAATTAACCTTTTCACTAGAAAAGAGATTGTGGCCCTATAGAAAAGTATGAATTCAGAGCAAAGCCTTTCTGCAGGATTAGGCCGTTAGAAGCAAAAAGGAGAAAGGGGTTTTTTTTTTGTTGTTCTGCAAAATATAAGTGATTACGGGATTTAAAGAAAAAAAAAATAATCGGCTGTCTATAGTGGGGAATATCAAGGTTGGAACAATGCGCGGTCTTATCCTCTGCCTAAGTCCTTGCACCGCCCTTATCTCCACCACATCTGCCTGCCTGCCAGGAGCGTGAGCTAAGAGATAGAGCGAAACCGCTGCCCTGTGTGGTCCGCTCCTCCGTCCTCTCTCAAGAGGAAAAGGTGTGTGTGAGATGTAGGTCTGCTTTGCTACAGGATTTTTTTTTTTTTAGGGAAGGGGGAGGGCTGTGTTTTAAGATTTTGTATCAGAGGAAGACAAGCCAACTAACTCCCTGTCGGAGTTTCTTCTTTTTTTTTTTTTTTTACTTTTTTCTTTTTGGTAGTCTTCTCTTTTCCTCCCCTTTCTGAATTTCTCCCAGTCAGTTGTTTGTCCCATTAACAGAGAAAGCACCCCCGCCAGCTAATCTCACCTGCGGGAGAAAAGTAAAAGACTGTGGACTGCAAAACACCACGCTCTCCTCGCCACCTTAGAAACAAAGGACTTTTTTGTATTTTCTTAATATGGTAGCCATACACATGTGCTCAGGTACACAGGCTATTTTTTTTTAATGATCAGTTATTTGGGAGGCCTTTTCACTCTGGTGACGAATTAGACTAATTTTAAAAGAGTGAGATTTTTCCCCCAATGGTTAGAGCAGCACGCACTCGCTAAGGAATCTGTTCCCTGTACAGTATCCAAAAGCTGGTAGGAAGCAAACAGTGAGCACCGCGATTTTAATTCAGCATACAACCTTGAATAAAGCTGGGCTTCTTATAGGCCCCGTAGTAACTAAAGGTGAAAGGCTTTTCAAATTTCACATCATGCAGTCCTTATGTCAAAACTATTTAGTGCGGACCTTACGATCAGCCTTTCAAATAGATTCTGATCTTTGTTTAGAAACCATCTGGCCAAAGAAAAATAGCCAACTGTTTCATCTCGCTTTTTTTTTGCCCTTTTTTTTTTTTTTTCCCCACCCCATCCCAAAAATATGTTTTGAGATCAGCATTCCACTTTTGATCCATTTTTGTCAAATGTGATAAAGGACTTTTAAACATCCAGTGCGTGTTCGTTACACACAGCAAGGTTTGCGTAATCACATGCTTGTAGCTGTACAATCCCGTATTCCTTCCCTTTACAGACGGCGCAGTAATTATAATTTAGCTCTCTGAATACAACTCAGGGTGTGGAAAAGATATGCAAAGTTCGCACGCATGCTAGCCCACCCCTGCACAGAATTTCAAATGTAACCAGTTTTTTGGTTGTATGGTCGCATTAAAATTCCCCTTTTGCAACACTTTATGCAAAAAACAACACCTGGATTCAGAGTTTCCTAAAGGAGTCGTCTGAAAATAGGTACTTTCTGCCAAAATGTCATGAAGATTTATGTGCTTACATTCACGGATTAAATTGAGGACAGGTGGGAGAACATTCAAGTATGAGAAGGAATGATAGCAAATTTATGTGTAAGAAAAAAAAAAAGGGAAGGGGGGAGGGTAGTTATTATGATTTCTGGCGGTTTAGATAAAATAGACATAGATTTTGTAAAAGAGAAGGTACCATGCCTGGAAAGCCATCCTTCAGCAGTGAAATAATTATCTATGGGATTGTATTTCCTTAACACGAAGATAGAGGCATTCTGGAATTCACACTGTCTCGCCTGCGGCCACGGCACTGAGTGGCACTGGGCTGCTGCGCGCTGTGTGGGAACAGATGTGCGTGGGGAGGACTCGCACGGTGCAAGCAGGCACCGAACCACTGCCGCTGGCCTCCCTTCCCCGGCCGGGATAATTGTCCCTCTCCCAGGGACACCCCCTCCCTCGGATGGCTCCGGCAAAGGGGCCTGGCTGGTCACTGCCAGTCCCGGAGCCCGGCATGGAGCGGGCACTGGTCAGGCAGCACCTTGCATCGGGGCGTGAGAGGAGATTCAAACCAAAAGTGAGCTGAAGTTAAAAACTGCAAGGACACCAAGTTGTATGTGGATTTATTTTTTTTTTTAAATCTCATCATTATTTCACTTTTTTAACACGCAGGTAATCTTGCAGTACGATCACCTAATGCCTGGCCTGCTAGAAATGGACGCTGGAGTCTGACGAATGTCCCCTGTCGCTCTGGATAAATGTGGTGGTGTGTCCACTAAAAGTCTTACTGTGTCCAAACCCTATGTAAGACACTTTCGAACTAAATTTTACAATTGTAACATAGTTCAATAGTTAGCCAAGCTGGCTGTAGTTTTAGCCTCTCTAAAACACCATCGCAACCGTTATCAGCATCCACAGCTGAGATACGCTGTAAGTCAAGCTGTTCAGTGGGCGCTTTTAGATCAAAATTAACATTATTCCAATTCGTGAACCAAAAGCTGGCTGTGTATACATCAGCGTTCCTTTAAAACTGTGGTGCAAGGAAGGTCAACATACTCCCAGATTGTAAATCACAAACGACGATCACACCGAGGGAAATGAAACTGAAGTATATCGACAAGCTTTCTTCTTTTTTTTTTTCTCCTCCGTAGGAAATGACTGTAGAGGTGGGCAGACGAGTGTTTCACAGAAGTACTGTGTTCTATGTAAATAAACATATAGCTAGGAACAGTCATGAAGGTTAAAGGGCATCTGTAAAGAGAAAACTATGATTCCCAGGCTCCTTGTTAAGTTTATTTAGTAGAGGACTAGAGAAAGTTTCAGACTGGGCTGTAAGGTGCTAATAGTCCGACTAGATAAATGTTAGCTTCCCAAGTCTGGATGCCAGAAGAAACTGTAACATGGTTAGGAGCCGACACAAAATTCTTCTATCCAATAAAAACATGTTATTCTGCAGAAAATTAGGGTAGAGAGTATTGTGTCTCAGTATAACCTTGATGTGTTATTCTTTTTCAATTCCTAGCCTTCAGGAAGGTGCGTTGTTATTTGTCTATATTAAAAATCCCGTGCATAGATTTATTTTTTAAATTGTCAAGTGGAAACCCGCAAACGGTTCTTCATAATTTAAAACTTTTTTTTATCCACTGTTGCCTATAATTACTTCTTAGAAATTTAAATCTGAAGTAGGTTTCCTCTCTAAATTTATTTTTCCTGTATCACACATGCATAAAGATTTATCAACACAGAGCACTTGCATGAATCCTGAGCCACTGGATTTGCTATTCTGTCCAGAACGGAACTTAATTATTTACACGGGGACAGTGACTGTGGGATTAGGCCTTAATTACACCTACACTTTTGCAAGCAAAACAGGTTGGATTTAACAAGTTTGTCATTGAGAATCATTAACAACAACCTGTTCAGTGAGGAGTTCACAATTAATTTAATGCCTTGCACCAGGCGATGCTCCAAACACAGGTGCGTTTTTGACTGGTCCGTTACCCTGTACCTACAGAGTTTGATTCGTGACCACCACGAGGGTCACACTAGGTCATTTAGACCTGTCGTCTCCGAAATCTGAAAGAAGGGTTATTTTTAATGTACGTGTGTGTGTATATATATATATTTAATGTCTAGTCATTTCATCCTGCCAGCTACAACTGAAGCTTCTAGGAATTCCCTATTCTTCGGGTAACACAGTGTTTCCTGTCCAAGGCTCACAAGTTTAATGCAATCTCTGGAAATATTTGTTAGACTAATATATTACAGCTACGTTGTTTGCAAACTCTTTGAAAAGTGGCAGATTCAAAGCATTCTGCGTCCCCAGCAGGACGTTTAATTTTGTATCTATTTCCATGGTGGGGATGGCATCATGCCCCCCCCATTTTCACCTGTACAATCACACTGAAGCCAGTGGAAATAGGCGAGTGAAAAAGAAAGCAAATGTAAAGTGAGGTCATTTTTCCTTTTTTTCTCAAAGATAAGAAGTTTTCCCATAGCAACGCCCTCAGGGAAACAATCCATTTTAGACCAAATTAGTCCCAGTGGTAATGTTGATTTTTAGCAACTGTGTTACACCAGGGATGCATTTAATCCCACTGTTCTTTGTTGTTCTCGTTAATAAGCCACATTATGTCACTCAGTCTGCATGCAAAAGTATCATTACTGTTATTTAATTACTCTGTTTTTGTAAGAAAAACTGCCAGATTTGGTTGCATATAACCAGTAAATGTGGCCAAATCAACGTTGTGCACTCCAACCCAAATATTTTTTACTTTGTTTCTGCACATATAATTGCATGTAATTTATAGTTGTGTACAGAATTTTTATGATAAAACCTCATTAATCGCAAATTCATCAATGCAGCAAAAATACATCCAGGCAAACGTGGTATAATGTTACAAACAGAAGACATGTTTTAGGGTGGAAAAAGGCCAGGATCCCCATCTTCATCTATCCCCTGATGTTACATAAATGACTAAGTCATCATATCAGTGGTTTTCACATGGAAATATAAACACCACTGAAATTCCATATGCTATGACTGGCTTTGACTGTAGAGTGCTTCAAACTGCCAAGAGCGCCCTAAGAATAGTGTACAGCCCCTCCGCTGACGGGCGAGCCCAGCCAAGGCAGCGCGGAGCAGTTGACGCGGGGCATTAATTGCCGTCCAGGCGCCTGCTGCCGGGTGCGTTATCACCTTCCCTGTGCCCTCAGACGCAGGTTGTTTCAGCTCCCCGGCCGTCCAGTTCCCTCCGGCTCCTGAAGTGGTTGTTGTTACGCATCTGTCACTCCGGTTATTTAGCTCTGAAGGCCTAGCACGCCTGTGTATGGCTCCTGAGACAACAGGGGCTTAAACTTTATTTAGCTCCTGAAGCCCTATTCTAGCACTAATTAAAAATAACTTCGTGTAGGGCACTGTGGACCGGGCTTCACACTCTTCTGCACCACCGAGGAGCTGCTGTAAGCTGGGTTGCTCCTAATCCACAGCAGCATCCAGGTGAGGAAAATTTTGCTCTGTCTGTGCTTTTGCAACTCCACCAAAGGCAGGCTATGTTCTGATCTAATTACAGTCCTTCCTTCTGCAGCGTGTTACCAGCTCAGGGTCTTTTTCACTTCAGAGTCTCGAGAAGATCATCCACAGACAGGCGGTGGGCTGTGAAATCCAGTCAGGCACGACATGCCTCTGATTTTGAAGCAGAAATCCACCCTATATTGATGGCACTATTGGCTCAAATGTCATATTTACATTCTCGTTTTTAATGGCTTGCAGTTAGGAGTCAGGCAAGCTGTTCTGTAGGTGGTCTAAATTATATCCTGTGTGCACGCTGCATGCTGAGAGGAGTTTGCTGATCTAGCAAATGATAAAAGACTAAGCGATTACCCACTGTAAGGCCAAATCTTTACCCTGGCAAACCTTATACTGATTCTTCACGTGGATTTTGCCTGAGTAAGGACTGTAGAATTTGGCCCATTTTAACCATACCAGTGATTAACCGTCCAGCCTTGGGACCCCTGATGTCCCCCCTGTCCAGTTTAGGTATTTAAAGCTGATTCACATTATTGTAATAACCAACAATCTTAGTATATTCTGGCCTTTTTAACTCAAATTTCTCTGTGATGAAGATATTTTCTCCATTTAACAGAGAAGTAATATGGTTTCTTTAGCTATATGTGACTAGCTAGGAATGTAGATGCATGCCTTGTGGGATTTTCAGGAGTATCCGAATGCCTGTCTCTCACTAAAATCAATGAGAATTAAGTCTCAAATATCTTTAATGACTCATACCGAAGTGACTGATGAAAAAATCACATTAGACCGCTTTGGCAAAGGGGGAGATTTATTCTGCCACCCATGTGCCACTCACGGCTCAGGTCCCTGCACTTGACTTCTGCTAAGACCATCATCCTCGTTTCTCTTCAACTCACTTCATTTCATGTACTTTAAAAAAGGGGTCTCTAAGATACGACCTGGACTTTCACCCTGTACGTAGCTCAGCAGTGACGATCTTAATCCTGACAGAGACTGGGAATTACTGAGCTGAAGTAATTTAATGCAAATAAATGGTAAAACCTAGAAATTGCAGTGACACCAGCGGAAAGCTACCACTATCCATTTTTGATTTTAATTTCATATTTGAAATAGCAACACTTGCAAAAGGGCTTTCTTATTTGGGAGGGCAGGTGGGTAAAATTTAAAAAACGGGTCTATGACAGGCCCCTCAATGGTATCAAAACCTAACACCTTTGAGCCATAAAAGGTCTCAAAGCTGCTATAAAAGCCTCTGATGCTCTGGTCCTTGCCCGGGAGGTGGGCGGCTGGGGCTGCAGGCTGGTCCCCGGGGGGGTGGGCGCACAAACAAGCCCTTTTACTTGAAGGTGGTGAGGGCAGAGCAGGCTCTGCGGGGCTGCGGCTCCCGCCCCTTCCGCATTGGCATATTCCTGACTGTGTCAGTGGCAGCGAGTAAGCGGTGCCGGCACGATGGATCTGATGTCGGGGACCCAAAACTGACACTGGGCGCGTGGCCGGGGGAAGGGGATGAGCACTGGGCTGGTCCTGTGGCCCGTTCTCGGAGCACACCTCCCAGGGATTCCTGCTCTGCAAACACACTGGCTAGTGGGAGCAACCGGGAGATTTACCTCCTGATCCCAAGTAACATGAGTCATCATGTAAGAATAAGATTAAAATGATTAATTTGAGGCAATTTGCAGGAGAAACAGCCCTTCGTTATGTTACTTCTTCATAATCCTGAAATAACCCCTGGAAGAAGGCGAATTTCAGTTTCCTTCAACACCTGCTAATATGTTTGAGATCTGTTGTGCAACCCTTATTCCTCCCTCCCGTATCTTGTTGGGCTTTGGCTTTTGGGGAAGAGATTTTTGTAGCTGTTTCTCTGACGGAATATAGTTCTGCCTACAGAACAGGACTTACCAACACTGTGAAGGTCCCTACAGTCTCAGCGCTCCATCAGGCTCAGGCACAGTGTAAATAACACTTTAGCAGATACGTACTTGCTTGCTTCTTCTCTTTATCCCATCGCCTTCCTACAGAGCCAGCAAAGAGCAGGGAACAGGAATACCTGGGCTACCTCTTTATTCTCAATAGAACGCTTGTGAATACCCATGGAAGGACAGGAGGAAAGGCTCCAGCAAGTCCAAACCTGCTGCCAGCCCTGAGGGTCAGGCAGAGGAGGGAGCTGGTGGGTCCCGAAGCCCAAACCCTGTCTCAGTGGGCAAGGGCAGCAGGCAGCAAGCCCTGTGCAGGTCTCACCTGCGGGACCTGCTGCCACAGTTCATGGACAGCCCGTGGAAACGCAGCTCCTACACCTTCTTGTAGTAGTTATTAGCAGTATAACAGTTAATATGTTCATTCTTGTAGGCAAAAATTACTCTTCTCTTGCTGTTTTGCATGAAGAGCACTACTGAAAGCTCATCGGTAGTATATTCATCTGGATGGTATTTTCAACCTGGGTGCAACAATCTGTTATTTTCCTGCCCAAGACCTTGGAGAAGACGGGACATGTGCATCGTGCCGGTCCTGGAAAGCCAGGTGGGTGCTGCCCTGCAGGAGGTCAGAGCCTGCGGAGTGGCAGCTTTTACCCAGAGAAGGAAGAGTTTCTTCTTCCAGGAGGAATGTCCTCATCGTCGTGCCTTGGCAGCAAACATTACAGTTCTCCATGGTCGTGTTTCCCCCGCTTTCCCCTCCCCGGGGGGCCGCCCCCAGCCCAGCCCTGCCGAGAGGCCGCCAGCACCTGCCCGCCTCCTCCCCGCGCCCTGGCTTGAACCGTGAGCTGCTGAACCCTCAAACGTGCTCCTTGGTGGGTGCACACAGGGATGTTTTGTCTGCTGCTCCTTCTAACTCGACTTCATTTGTCTTGGTGTTTCTCACAGATGGTTACAATAAGACTGCAAGTGGTTTCCCCACCTTCAAAAAAAAAAAGCAGCAACAAAAAAATCCCGCTCCTTTTTGGTTTCTTCAGTGAAGCTTAGATATCTTAGTTAGGAAGTATACGCGGGATATTATGTTAAACTATTCAGTGAAGTCATTTTAGTTTTTCTCACCTGTATTTTTAAACAGTCAGATCTCTTTGGGATGGAATGTTCCCTCTGCAACCCAGGAAAGAAGAATCTTTTCTGCAGTGGCTGAGGTGGAAAAGGCTTTATATAATAAATAATAACATGGTAATATTTTCAACACGATCCTGGGTCATTGCATTCATCACCCTTATGCACAAAAAGTAGTAGACTTTCTGATCTGTTTGTATATTGTTCTGCATATTTGCTTCACATTTATAGCTTTTTTTTTTCTCACCTAGCTTGCTAGATCGTGATGGGGTAATTTCAGGAAGCCTACAGCTAGATTCCCTCCTGCTTGCACTGCCTCTGCTCTGAACAGCAGGACATCTCTTCCACACTAATATAAGAAAAACAAGAACAAGTTTTCACTGCAAGAGGTTCCTCTCCTAATTCGTTCAGACTTTCTGGGAGAAGGGATGAAAATAGTTTTTGAAATATAAAAGACTGCTGTAGCTGACTCTTCACTAGGGTTTGTCATAGCCCATTAGCCGCGATCTAGAAATCCGTGTCATAATGTGTTGGCAATCGCTCATCTGTACTAGTATCACGTGGATGCCTATTCATGTGACCGTGCAACCTGCCGCTCAAACAGCTACAAAGACGTAGTGTGCAACAGGAAAAAATTGCTAATGCACATGGACTTCCACGTTACCAGCACAGGTAATGGAATAACGTGCTTTATCCTGCAGAGACTGGTGCCTGTGTCAGTGTACGCTAGGCAAAAAAGAAGTCACCATCACAGGGGTTTTCACCACGACTGCACATTCACATTTTAGATATTCTTCTGGCTTCATTAAAATCCCTTTTTATACATGTATTTCATGGCCACAGTGTTTGTTGCAGTTCAGATGCAAAATATAGCTCCTTTGCCTACTAACACCACATTTTTTTCACTTGTATTCAATTAGGCCCATTTTATTATAGAAACCTCTATGTTCAGTCATTGTAAGGGATTACTATTGCATATTCCTATAAATAATTGTTCACTTTAAGGCTAAAGTGAGTAGGAATTTGCTTCCAAAGCATTTTCACCAACATACTGTCAGCTTACTGCTCATACCTTTTCATTACACGGGCTTTTTTTCTAGAGATTTATCCTTAAATCTCTTGATAATCCCACCAAAATCTTGATGTCAACTAACGGACCACTCCCTTTACAGTGCAATTATATCAAGCAAAGAAAAGGATCTAAATGGTTCCTCTCCTTTTTCCTCAATTTAATAATATAAAACGGTTAAATGGGAATAGAATTTAGGAAATGCCAGCCTACAAACAGGAAAACTCCCAGGAAAAGAGGCCGGGTTACATGCCTTCCTCTGAACAGAAACAAATTCAGCTGCAAGTCCGTGGCATGCAATTTCATCTTTTAGGAATTTTATTCAGACTCACAAATGAATACGCCTTATTCAGCTTTTGTCCGCAAATGAAAAAACAAAGCCAACTCGGCCTACAAGGGCTCAGAACAGGAAGCAGAGAGAAGCAGAAGAATAGTCTTGAATTTTGAATAAAATTTAGATGTTAGGCGGCTGAGCTATTTGAAATATAATTGCAGTTGCAAATATTCTAGGGTTGCCGGGTGAAATTTAATAAATAAATAAAAAATTGGGTGCGAACACGCCCCTGATCTGGGCGTTCGGCAAAGCGCCACCTCTTACAGACCTTCGGAGGTTCCGTGCACATTTTTCTGATTGAATGCTATTCTCCCAGTCAGTCAGAGCGCCGCACCAGTTGCCAGAAATCATTCATCAGCCCCTCGCAGAAAAGGCTGTCAGCTAAGGCTACAGGCCTAGCGCCAGGCTGTCAAGTTTTGGGCTTGCAGCCAGTCTGTCATGGTTTGAGGCTGGTAGCCAAGCAGTAACTTTGATGTTTAAGGGGTTAGCCAACTGGTATGCGAGGGTGGCCTATCAGCTCAGAAATAATATACCGCACTCAAAGGTCATGAGTTCTGAAACTAATCTGGCTGTTATAATATTTCTAATAAAAACTGAGGTAGACATTTTATATTGTAAAAAGTGTTCAAATTATTTCAGTATTTGTTTTGATTAAAATTTCCATTACACGTGCTTTTCATTATGCAACTCAATTAGTATATAAAAGATTTTCTGTTTAAAATGTTCAAATGAGCATAATTGTTCAATTTGGAAAGATTACAATGCTTTTATTTAATTAACACTGCAATAAATACTTCATTTTGTAATGAACCCCATACTTTTGGGCCATTAACCATTCAATAAATTTACAGTATGGAAGGTTCTTTATGGGGAAGAAGATAAATAAAGCTATTTAAATGAATGTGCAACAGCTCTGATGCTAAGCAGCAAATTATAGTTTTTTGCTTCCCATCCACTAGAGTTGTACCTCGATTACAAACATATGGGAATGTAATAAACACTATACATTTCAATTACTATTTTGAACATGAGTTACACAACACTCTTGCAAATTTGCTACGTAGAAATGCAGTCCACATTCGTGGCATCTTCCCAGAAAAAGAAGATGAAATAAATTTTCGTCTGCCTTTCGCCTTCCCCTTCTCCCACCCCACCCGCAGCTTCTTCAGTTCTGCAAACCCGTGTTGGGATTTCCTGATATGGATCCCATTGTTTGCTTTTTCATGAGAATAAAGGAATCAAAAAAGTCACGGTTATTCGATAGTTTATTATTTGCAATGATGAAGGAAAATCCCCTGGTAGCAGTGCGGCATGATGCACTCATATACACACCAACGAATGAAATAACAGAGAAATAACAGAGGACAGGGAGTCTAACCCAGTAACTGGAATATAGTGCAAACTGGCACTCCAGTTGGATCAGACAAGTTGTGGCTGCCCCAGCCGTGGAGGGGTTCAAGGCCAGGCTGGACGGGGCTTGGAGCAACCTGGGCTGGTGGGAGGTGTCCCTGCCCAGGGCAGGGGGGTGGAACTGGATCATCTTTAAGGTCCCTTCCAACCCCAACCATTCTGTGATTCTATGATCATGGATTAACATCCCTCCATTCTGAGGCCTACAAAAAGTGTGTCTAAATCCATAAATCAGAAGAGGCTGGTGAAGTAAAAGTGGCTCTTTCAGGTAGTGGCAGCACTGCGCAGATTCAGATGGAAAGCAAGAGCCTGGAGTCCCTGCAAGCAGGGTGATCTGAGCCCACAGTGCCTGACGTGAGTGACCGCAAGGTGTTAAATGCCTTCAGATCCCAACAGAATCAGCAGAGCTGAGAGCTCGGGGCACTTGCAGAAGCTGTTCTGCATCCTGTTTCATCCCAGGCTGCCTGGAAACCGCTGCTGGGGCCACGGTGCCATCCACCTGCTGGGTAGCTGTCGTGGAAAAGGCGTTCACTTCTCTCAATATTTTGCGTCGTTTCGTGGTTGTATGCAAGGAGGCAAAACGGGAGGGAAAAGCTATTTCAGATTTACAGGGTGGCTCAGCCAAAAAAGCTCGTAAAACTCTAGTTTGCCAAAAATGGCAACACAACCAGTAACAAAATCTAATTTGTGAACTTCACTGGGAAAAAGGCCTCTTTGTAAAACTATGATATCATCTAGGAATATGGATTCTAAAGATTTTATTGTTTTATTAACCAAACCTCCCTTCATTTAATCCAGATATTACAGTCCAGAACCTTTCCATGAAAAGCAAAAAAAAAACCCACCCAAAAAACCCAAACCAATGAACCAAAAAACCCAAGAAAATACTTTGGAAACGTATTAGACTTTTCACACTTTTAAAAAAGGCTGGACAGCATTTTTCTACAGTGTCCACTGGAGTCCTTTCAGATGTTGCGCTGTGTTTACAGTATCAATTGTTTACAATAATTAAGAAATTAAAGTACGCCACATAACCATGTATTTAGGCATTCCTTATGAACTGTAACCACTGAACAAACTACTTGAAAAACATTACCGCATGCTGTATTTCTCAACTGTTATTTGAAGAATTTTTTTCCTAATCTGAAAATAATATATAAACAGCGCACACACAAAATAAAATAAGACACAGAGTTAGAGAAAGTTTAAAACCACAGGTGAAAAGAAGAAGTACTACTGAAACCTGACTTAATAAAAAGTTTTTCTTAAGAGCATTTAACATTCCGAAGTATACCTTAAAACAAGTAAACATTTGAAATAGGTTTTTCTCAGGAAATCTAGCCACCTGTTTTTGTATATTTTCTGGAAAGGGAAAAAAGGTAGACTCCTGTTGTGCAAAAATAAATTGTGCTGTTTGTGGTAACTTTGTTAAAGATGAGTAATTTTTAAAGCTAGCAGTGAGACATAAATGTTTAAGACAAGAGTCTCTTTCTTACGGAAGCTTTGAATAAGGACATGCCTGTTTTAAACTGTAGATTTACAGGGAGAGGAGGAGCGAAATATTTTAAAATATTAACCGTATAGTCTGGTCGATGAAAGTGTTAAAATCAGATTGAAACCTCAACAAGCCCCGTCCTGGCCTATGCAAGCTCCTTAGTCCCCGGCACTTGCAAACCCAGTGAATTAGGATATGGGCCTCCAGGTGTTTCGGCGAGGCTGGTCTCCCTGTAGTAAGTGTACCAATGCACTGCACATCTCTAGGAAAAGAAAGGATAAATCCCTTGAAGTCTATTTTGAGGGTGTATTTCAAGGCTCTGATTAATAATCCATACACTTAAGCATGTGCTATGTTTCATGGTACTCAAACACAAGTATATGAAGTAGTTTAGTTTAAATCCAAATGTTTTGCTCGGATAGTAATCTCTATCTGATTACTAGTTTATTTTCTAATTTCAGCCTATGAGAACTGCTCTTTTCTTGCCTAACTGTGTGATTCAGGGTCAACCAGATTGAGAAGCGATAAAAGATTCCTTCATAATTAACTGATGTTATCAAACTCCAAACATAAAAGCCAAATATTCCGAAAAATCAGGTCCCCCAGTTTAGTTCTGCAGTGTTGTCTCTGAACTCTCCACCTAGGGAGGGAGAGTTTCTGGTTTAGAGCTCAGGTACCAAGGCAGTATGACATTCCTGCCTTTCAGCTATATGGCAAATAAGAAAAAAACCACCAGCCATCATATTCTAAATGATAAATTATTAATTTCCTGCTTTTGACTGTTCTGGCAAAATGATATCTGTTTACACTAAAGAGGCTGACTTTGTTTTGAAACATTTTTTTCTTTATCATTCTTATCCCTGTCCTGCAAAACCCTTCATCCTTCTCTTTTTATGGCAATATAAACATTGAAAGTAACAATGATATTCTCTCCAGTGCTCCAGTGCTCTTCCCATATACCTGAACTTTAATCTACCTACGTACGGCACCTTAAGAAAATAACTGAAATTATCAGAATGTGTTTTTTGGGCTCATTCAGTACATGATTATGAACCAAATATACTATTTTATGAAAAGTGTGTTGTAGGACCTGGCACTGTCTGAAGAATAAGCTCAGAATACAGTTAATGATAATCTTTTGACCAAGCTGTCTCATAATGGCAGCAGAAAGGGCTGGGGTTTTGTGTTGTTTTTTGGGGTTTTTTTAGCTTTGCAGAAGTCTGAAACTATGCCATTAAGACACTTCTGAGTTACATGACCAACAGACAGTCTTGTCTGGTGCCTTAAATGAATGTCTTGTCCTTTATTATACGGATCAGAAGTTGAAGTATCGCACGTCTCATGTGCACAGCACTCGGCACTCAGCGTGAGCGCTTCTGAGATCCTTATCTCTATCCCAGTTTTTCTTCAAAGTCATAAACATCTGGAAATTGTGCACTATTCTTGCCATAGAAATCAAACACTTGAGTCCTTATTTGATCTCCCAGGGAACATTCCCATTGCTTTCTTCAGTTGTGTAGGTGCCACAGGATTTGGCTTTCCATTTGACAGCTTCTTTTCCTAGGTGACTGGAAATCAGTCAGACAGGGATAAATTAGGTCCTTTTTTTGCCAGCTGCATTATTTAACTGACTAAACAATAAAGTGTTCAAGGAACAGTAGGAGGTTTTCTATTGAGATAAAGTTGTTAAAAGAGAAAAGTTCAAGTCTTCATTTGCCCTTAGCAGGCACAAAGTGCCTGGCACCATCCAGGCTTTACCTGTCCTGGAAAGCTGTGGGCCGTTACGAAATTCAAACTCTTAAACATGCTGCTGGTTGTGGGTGAGACATTTGCCTAACAGAATGTTTTTACTGGCTAAAGAAAAGAAATAAATAAACAGGGCAGGTATACAGTGATTTATTCCTCCAGAAGCCCTTGCAGCTTCTGACAGTATCAGGCTTTGGGACTTCCTAAGTTGTTTTCCAAGGCATAAAACTCAATCCTGTCACATAATCGAGACATTAATAGGTTTTCCAAAAGAGATAGATCTTGCTTCATCTGAACGCGGCAAGAGTAGAGCTTGGCCTGTTGTTAAGAATGGAAATTTCCACAGCAGCTTCTTAAAAACAGCCGCGGATCAGCTTCAAAAGGAAAAGCTTTCATGGGTTATTGGAAAGTTTTTACGCTGTCACCATGATTTTCCCATTTTCTCTGTTACTACCATCACGCGATCCCAGCAGCTTCATAAGGAATTGAATTTAGGATATTTTTTTTTAATTTGTAAAAAGAAATCAGTGGTGTATGCTACCTCGCTGATTTGTCTTCAGAGCTAGGGAATACAGTGCCCCACAAGCAGTGTGATCCTCCTGGCCTTCCGGTTAAAATCCTGCTCCCATCAAAGCAGAGCAGCCAATATTCCCTAGTCATTTTATTTGAGGCTCTTCATTCAGAGAGATTCAGGATGTCTCACATATCTCAGGAAGCAGTGAGAATGTGCTGGGTTTTTCATCTATTATCATGGAAATAGAAGCAAGAACTGCACCTTGGAGAAACAAATATTCCATTTTTCACATCAAACACATTGATCTCTTGTTGAAAAAAAAGTTTTCTATCTGTGTTTTCTTTTCCCCAAAAAAGATATGTGAACTCCCTCCCCCTCCTGTTTTTATTTTTATTTTCCTTTAATGTTTCCTTCAGGAAAGAAACAATTATGACCAGGTCTATCTTTCCGAATGCTCAAATACAAAATTTCCTTGGCAGCTTTGTGCCCGCAGGACACGGCCCCTTGCACGGAGCCGGAGCTGCTGGAGGAACCGGCCCATTAGAGCACCTCAGAAACAGGAGAGACCAGCAGCAGGTGAGCAAACGCGCTATGTTTCAGATCTGTTTATCTTTGTGCCCTAAAAGCCTGAAGCGGTTTCATATAAATGTCTTAATTGTAATGCTGTAAATAAGGTGCACCAGAATCTGAATCGGAAGTTACCACAAAATACATATTTTTTTTTAACAGGTTACCCCACATCATTAAACTTTCTGAAGGACTGTCTGTGTTTCTGAAACTTTTATTTTTGAACAACCGCTCACAAAGCATTTAAGTCTTAAAACTCATTCAGAGGATATTTATAGTTATGATGAAGGATAACAAGTTTCATGTGGGCATCTGAATATTTGGGAAAAAAAGCAGCAAGTGAGACTGACTATACACTGGTGAAGCATCAGATATGTATTTACTTCCATGAGTTCAGGATGCCAAGCTAATTTATGAGCAGCTGAATGAAATAGAGCTGTAAGTGAGTTCAAGTAAGTGGTCATCCCAGATAAGTAAAAAAACCCACCCCCAACACTACTACCCTTGCAGTTAACCACTGGAGATGTGGCCTGTCACGTTGGACCATGTATATTATCTGTGCAATAAGGAACAAGGGGAACTTAATGCTCTTCAAGGGGTCTAAAATGTACGTTTAGTGGTATTAGTAAGCAATTGTGCTGCAGGAATCTTCGTGGCTGGCTGTCTTGTTCTGGTCTGGGAATTGTCAATCTCTCTACAGCACGTGAGAATAACATGTTGGGATGCCACAAGTATGTGGGTAACATTTATGTAACCTTCAGCCTTTGTGGGGAAATAAAAGCCTTTGTTACTTGGATTTGACTCTGTACCAGATGGTATGAATAAATGTTTGCAATGCCAGTGTTGTTCAGCTTGGCTGATCGATTCTGTCATACTCCCAAGGAGGTAGAGAGGGCTTAAATAACTGATTCAGGATGTAGGAAATATTTTCCTTTTCCTGTTGCAGTAGTATTATGTAGAAGTGATGCTATTCGGACTGCCAGCTTCTCACGCAGTGAGACGCACAAATTACGTAAATATTGATCAGCTTTTTAGCAAAGTTCATGCAGCTCATTGCTAACACTGTCACGTATTTCAATTAATTCCCAAAGATGCTTAAAGGACAATAGTCACTATCTTTCTTTTTTTTTTTTTTTTTTTAGTATTATTCTTGCTTGGACTAACCAGAGCTGATGCAAAACCTGTGTTCGGTTCTTGATCAAATTCTCTCTCATTTCCAGCCTGGCCAACAAACGCGTTCTTATGGCAGAACAATTTGGCCAGTACGAGCCTGACGACAGCAATCACCTTATTTCTTATGTGTGGAATAGAGTGCCCAGTACACCGCCCTGAAGCCGACTCAGTGCTTCTAGGTGCACGCTACGAATAAAAACAACAAAGCGATTCATTCATGGAGTTGGCATAAAATGTCCTTCTTTAAATTTTCCCCCTTCCTTTTCAGGATCCAAGGTGGTGGCTCTCACAAACACAAGCACCAGTGTTTTGGGGTTTTTTGGAAGGGTTCAGTCCCCTACATCCCACTTCCCCAACAGGCTTCAGCTCTTAAAGTTTGAGCCCATCATGTTTGATCATGTGGACCCAGCTAATTTTTGTATGTAACACAGAAGCAGAAAGTAGCACCTGCTTTTGGTAATTATGGAAAAAATCGGTGAGTTTTTCAGTTGCAATTTTGTAGCTGAAACACCTACGTTGTGGTATCAGGTGGGAAAAGTAAGTTTCTGCATGTTTCAGATGCAAAACCGTTTTTATTTTGGCAATAGGACATAAACAGCTTTATGTTGTTTTTTTCTTCAAACTCCTGGTCTGTTTTAACCCGTCTCCTCCATCTGTGGTGCACTGTGTCATTGAGAGAGCTGCGGAACCTCCAAGGGCTTTTCAGCCCTTTGCTATCCTTACCACAGCACATATGAGACCTGCTCCCGCAGAGAATTCCTCACTGCTCTTATCAGACAACAACAAAGTCTCAAGATAATCCTTCTCCATGTCTTAAAGTGGGGGAGGTACAGAAGTATTTAAATATTGGTGTCTACAAAACTATTATTACAAGGAAAATAAAAACCTCTGGGCCAAATTCACCTATGAATAATTTCACTGATACCAGTAGAGCAGCGCTGTATTTACAATATTGTAACTTAGAAAGAAATTCCCCTATCTCTAACCTACCTGAATTTATAACAGATGCATAAATACTCTTTGAGATATATACATTATGAACACAGAACTGTCATCACGGCACTCAAGACTACATTTTAACCTGTACATGTGGTGTACACCTGTGCTTTTTCTGACAATGCACTTGATTTGCGGTGTGGGAAGCTCCCAGGTTCAAAGCTAATCTAGTGTCTTTGTTTTCTCTTATGAGATCTTTTTAAGCTTTCCTCTGTAATTCTTACACAGCTTCTGGGGTAGCTGCATCTTTAGTTCCACCTCCTTTAAGAATATGGAACTTATTTTCACTAATACAGAGTTAACACTAAGAAAAGAAGGACCCGTTGCAGAGCACAAAGGATTATGATGTGTCACAGCAATGTTGTTGTTCAAATGCCCTACCCTCTATATTTTCTCTCAAAGCCAATAATGTTCAAGAAGAAATCAATTTCATCAAATTAAAAAAAAAATAATGACAGAAAGTCAAACCCCACACCTAAAGGTAGAGCTTCTTCACTGTTTCACTTCAAAAACCGTAATGGCTGTCTCTGCTATATTCCCCCTGCAAACAGCCCCTGCACTTTCACGTGATGAGCACCGTGGAGATATTACACAACTACTTTTCTTTCCATTTTACTCATTCCAAAAAAGGATCACCAACCTCTTCTCTTTCGCATCCCCCCAGGTCAGACTGCTTACGGACCCAAACGGGACCATCCGCCTCCCTTCCCTCACCCTCCCTTGCTGAACTCAAGGCAGCTGCTGCATCCTAACCTCAACAATAACAGAAGTTGGCTATCTGGACTTTTACAGGCAAAATGGCTATATCCTCTATATGGTGTATACTAGCCTCTTTGTAATTTAATGCTGGCATCTTTGACAAGGTAGCTGCATTCTGTCTCACAGCATGTTGTATATTTTAAATGCTGTTGTACAACTGCTAGCCAGACCGCACAGTATAAAGTAACGGTTGAACAAAAAAGAGATTCAGTACTAACAGGCAAACCACAAAAGTTTTGGCTGAGCATCCAAAACTGCTAATGCTTATCGGGACCTCCTGAGAGCCCCCTCCTTCCTGCAGCCCAGAAACCTCCACCGCCAAGTGTCCTGATCCTCATTAACTTCACATCGCTGTCATTTGCTAGTTTTTTGCAGCAGCAGCCTCCGCAAGCTGCTTGGCGCTTCCCAAACACAGTAAGAGACATGCTTTGCTATTGTTTTCTCCTCCCGTTTTTTTGGGGGGGGTTGTTTTTCGGGTTTTTTTTTTAATTATTTTATTTTTATTTTAGGGGATGGCAGGAGGCATGAGCTGTGTGGGAGAAATTACAGAATTAGTGCAAACCCTGTTCTGTTTCCGTGCAGCAATGTGGTGCCCTCTGACGAGAGCTGGAACCTGGCCTCCCCAGCCCCTTAGGGGTCCTTCATTATTTGTCACACCATCAGGCCTCCGGTCCTGCCAACTTAGTCTGAAGCATGGAAGCAGCTCCATTAAGTTCAAAAAGAGACCCGTTTTAAAAGCTATGCCTGAGAGCTTACATCTTAGCGTGATGATGAGAGTGCATCAAAGCATAGTGAAGGGAAGTTTAAATATAGCTCTTTACATAAATGCCTGCACCAAGCATTTACCTGCCAGACAGCTACTTCTCAAGCTTTTTCTTCCCCCTCACCCCATTCCTGCTCACTCGGCGTCTGCGGGAGCCGGGCCACAGCTGCCATCCGCAGCACAGCTGTCAAATGCAGTGCTAAGACTCCATACATATTTCTTGACCAGAATACCATCACTGATCCCTTCCTTTGCCAACAAGCACTACTGCAGGATCGTTTGGGGTTTTATGCAGTTTCTTAGAAATGGCCTGGGACCACAGATGCACTTCAGGATGCACCATGTAATCACAACTTCAGCTGAAAACTGCAGTTACCCTTCCAAAGGGTGGAAGTTAGAGGAAGACAACACAGACTCTATCACAGGATCAACATTTTCTTCACTAATTCTCTTTTTCTTGCCTTACTCTTCCTCCTAATCTGGCTGGTTTTCTTTTCCTACTGTTATTTTGCCCATTTGGCTTCCTATGACAGACTGACCTGCTTCCTGCCCCTCTCTCTCCTCCCTGTGCTTCTCCTCTGGTTTGCAATACTTTACTCCTTCATTACAATTTATGAGCTCTATCTGCAATCACAAGACCCGCTGTCTGAATGGCCAAGGAAGTATGATGGTGCATGTGTGACCTAGCACCTGCAAAAAGATTAGCAAAACTAATTTTTCTACGTAGCACTAAGAATCACAGTTTTACAGGAAAGAAACTACTCCAAGTCTTAACAAATCTGTGACCTGCCAGTGCCCTGGGGAATATCTGTTAGGTGTCACCAACACTCCGATAAAAGCGCTTGCTAACATGATTTCACTCACTCAGAGTGTGACAATATGATGTTATCCCTTGGCTCTGATCCGCAGTGCCAGAAAGGGGGAGTATGCATTGGGGTTTTTGTTTGTTGGTTTTTAACAGTAGCAAACACGGCTTCTGGCTTCCTTGTGGGTGGTATATTAAATTTGAATTTTTTTCCGCCTAAAGAGGTTCCGCTATGAATTTATTTTCTCCCCACCCTGCTTGAACCATAATATTGTGCTAATATTAGTTACACCTTGGGGTTGCTACAAATCAGATAGATATCACGATTTTAGGATTTGCTTCTTGTTTTGTGCCAAGAGTTAGAAAATAATTAATTAGCATATGATATAGCACCACAAAAATCCTACTTCCCAGGATTTTCATAACATGCAATGTCTTCTTATAGACATAGTCTTGCTGTAGATAATAAAATGGTATAGGTTCAGTAGTTGTGGTGGTATTCCTTAGCAATGCAGATTATGTATAAAACAGCAAATTGTCAGAGATTTCATTAGAAAATTCTCATGATCCCTGAGACGTGTCTCCATGGGAAACAAAGTGACACAAGTACCTGTGAAATGGCTCTAATTAACAAAGTAATGCTTGTTGGCAGTTGAAAAACTAAATAACCCTTTATCTTAGGAATTAAGTTGGATCCAAATAATAATTCTCTGAGGAAAAAAGCCCACCATCAAGTACATCCTCCATTGCTGTTTCATTTCTCACTTTGATAAAGAGACAGGTTTTTCTTTCCCCAGCTGGCGAAGAAGAAAATAATGCACAGCTCACAAAGTAGATCTGCCTCCTTTAACTACATATTAGAATTACCCAAACCATCTAACATGCTGCATTATTAACAAGAAATTGAACTCATGGGTATTTCTGAGCAGGTGTGTTAAAGAAGAAGAAGGAAGAACCCCCCCCATAGCACCGGAAAACATGCTATTAAAAGTTGGATATTGCTCGTGTGAAGCTGTGATCTTGCACTAACCGCTATCAGTGGACACCATAGTTTGGCCTGGGATTGCACACTGACTGCTTACATATTTCATAATTATACATTATTGCGTAGATACTTCATATCAGCTCCACTGCTTTCTGGACATACTTCCCTCACCTGTGCCCCTCTGCTGTATAACCGTACAGTGGAGGGGAACAAGGCCTGTACTCTGTGTTTCACTGAAATTCTGTTTCACTTAAGCTAAAAAAATCTGTTCAAAATGGCTAGCAAAGTTTCACGAGCAAGAAACTAGACACCGTGCTTTCTAACTCATCTCCCAGTACCATCAGAAATCGTGACTTCCCACTAAGAAGTCCCCTCCAAGCGCTTTGGCTCACTGGCCGGGCAGTCTAAGAGGAGTTTATATATACACTGGATTATATACAATCTTTGTCTGGCTAAGTCTTTTGCTTTTAAGTTTGTTAATCCTGGTATCTTTGGGTTCTGACTCACAAGTTAGATAGTTATCTTAGGATGTCTGTAATGATTCCTGCTCTTTGGTGCCTGGACCACCCGCCTCTTGGAGATCTCCCCCAACCCCACCTTCCTCCCATTGCAGCGTGACTCATCGGCTGGTGGACCAGCTGTCACAGTCTCGCGTCTTGAAGTAAGGAGGGAATGGCAAAAGCGCACACCACCTCCAGCACCGTGCTCATCTGCAATATGGGAGATGCAGACTTGTGTTGTCTGACACTTTAAAGGAAGTTAAACTCAGTTATCTGAATTCTGGGCAAACGGTAAAAGGCCCTCTCTCATCTCCTTGCCTCCCTTCCCAGAGGTTTCACCAGCACCATTTTGCCCGTCTCTGTGTGAGGCCCTTTTCCATGAGATCAGGCCGCGCACCCATGAGTTTTTGGAGGCTGTTTTGAACACCCATGTGCATAGTGCGTCAACTGTCAAGGCCTGTGAGGTCTGGCCATGTTCAGAAGCAGATATTTAGCTGTTCAGGGATTCTTACAGTTAGAAATGCACTCATGTAGGAATTCAATCAAACTGAGGTACAAGCTGCAGGGGAATTTTTCAGGATCTACAATGTAAAGTAGCCAAGTCCCTTTAGAGAGCTGTACACACCAATTAGGGACTGGTTTAGTGCTGATGAGGAAGGAAGCAACAAGTACAAAAAAACAAAGTTTGCTGAAACATGGATCCCTGGCACAGAGTTTGGAACACTCTGGTAAACGACATAAGGAGTGATGGGAGCAGAATTTTGGTTTTGACAGATGCGGCTTTTTTTATGATATTGGGTGCTTTTTTTATGATGATGGAAGTTAGTTCACTGCTTGTGAAGAGATGGGCAAACATCATAAATTTGTATATTAAATATTAGAAACTATCTCTGAGACCAATTCACACAGGCTGTATCAAGCTATTCATTTTTCTGTGGGGGAAAAAAACACATTTTGGGGAGCGCTGAGCTCTCTGAAAAGCTCCTCTAAAAGCTGCCAGTGTTGATTTTCTTAGTCTTCCTGTTATTTTTGTTTGGTAATGGAATGAGTATTAAGACAAAGTCTTCTGCGTCCCCATTTGGAACGAATCGTCCCTAGTACTGATATCAACCTGGGAAAGTCTATTAGTACCTTGCCTAGTACCCACAGCTTTTCTATTCTTGACTTTTTGACTGCAAATTTTGTTTCAGCTTTTCATGTCATGATTTTCTGTCACCTGTAGAAGTGATACTATTTCACAATGTTTTTTTATCCTCAGACAGTTCTTCACAGAATTTTGCCATCTGGCCATCATGGCCTGGTTTTCTGTGTGTCATCTGGTTTTGATTTAACAATTCTAGTTTGTGGTTTAGAAACTCTCATCCATGACCTTTGTATCTTGACTGTCCTCTGTGAGTCACCTTCATCATCACTGTCTTCTAATTCCTCTCATTTCTTCTGATCTCCTCTTCTTATACCTGACTAAATAGTTTTATTTATTTTGGCCCTAGTATAGCCTCTGATCTTGTGCTTATTTAATCCTTAATCCTTTTAACACCTCAGTTGAGATACCTTTTTCTTTTTGGGCTGTCTGTTCTTTCTAAATGAATCCTTGACTGCAGTCGTGTCTCAAGCAGCCATTTAATATTTAGATCTTCCTCCTTCAACAATAATAGCACTCAAAATTTGTTAGTGATGCAGTGCTGAAGCAGTAGGTGGAAGACAGAGCTCAGTTAAACCAGGGCTCCTGTAATATTTTCATTGCTCACATAAATGCAGCTCGACACATAAGCTTAGGCTCTAGGATAGAAATGTCACCTACACCAATTCTGACAAAAGGAGATACAAGGCTATCTTTGGTTTGATCTTTTGTCCATCACTAACACTATGTCCAGGTTTCCCTCTATTGCTTGTGAAGAGGCAAAAGCGTAGCAGACACAACTGAATTTTTTCGATACAGAGCTCTGCAGACCACTGGCCACCTTTGATAGACTTTCCTGTTCCAAAGGGGATGAGTGATCCCTAAGATTTCTTCATTACCCCTGTGTGCAGTATTAAATTCATAAAAACTGTATGTATGCCTGCTGGAGTGCCAGAAAGATTGACTGAAATAACTTACGCATTGATTCACTGATTTATCCTACTTCTTCCGCAAGACCAGTGATCAGGACAGAACCCAAATCACTGACAGAGTGACTGGAGCTACAGAAAACATCATGCAGTGGACCGCAGTCAGTAATTTAGCAATTTTTTTGCTTTTTACTAATGCAGTTTCTCTGGAAAAAGATAACCTTCTCTGTTTGCCTAATTGTCTTACCTAGAGACTGCCTGAGGTAGATGTCAGCCAGCCTGTGTGGCGGGAGCACCACCCAACACATCAAACATCCGTGTCATCTTTTTGTTTTTCAATTTTGCACTACTTCAGTCTGTCATGTATTCATGGAAAAACAGCAGACGTTGGGCATGTTGATTGCTGCTGTGCTGGAGCTGTTGTCTGAAGATCTTCCCACACTGTCACCTGGCTGGCTAAACATGTCCTCAGCCGCACTTTGGCACTTTGCTCTCTCCTACAAAGAGTGGCTCTTAGCACCTTCTGCATTAACCAGTGCAGCTCTCCCAAAATGGCTCTCTGCGTAGGTCCCACCACCATCTGCTCCTGCCATTAGAAAGCATTTCTTGTTAAAGACTGGGCTGTGATGGCTGAAACATGGCTGTGTGGCAGGCACAGGGAAGAATCGGATTTGTATTTCAGCTACATATCTCCTTGAGTTTATGATAAACCCATTTCTATAATAACAACATGTCTTGAATAAAAACGACAATGCAGAGTCTTCCAAATGTACTAGTTTGGATGTTCTTCAATGCCACACAACTCTTCTACCAATAGTAGAGAAGATACCTGAGTGTCTGCAATCAGAATATTTCTTGTTCAATATTATGTACGAAATCCCCTTGCTGAAACTGCTACTGAATACACTCTTCACACTATGAGGCTGTTCAATTTACCTTTACTTGTCTTAGAAGTGCTTTTCAGGCAAAGATGTTTAAGGGAAAATCCAGCCTTGGATCCTACATAATCCAGCCTTGAACAAATAGCAGAAAAGAAGTCATTAAAATGTCAGTCTTTGACTACACTGACATTTGTAGACTTTTCTCAGTTTTGGAACATTTCTCAGTTTTCTTACCAAAACCCCCTTATTGGTGAGCATTTGGTGACAACAGTATCTCATTTACGAGAGATCCTGGTCAAGGAGAAAAAGCACACTTTAAAAATTTGCTTTCCTTTACATATATACTAGAAAAATTATTCTATACCAAAAGAGGAAAATACAACTGAAATGGTATTTGGTGCAGATAGTTCTTGAATATTCAAGAACGTAAGCTGACAGTAAATTCCTTTGTTAGAGAAACATGTATTTTTTTAGCATTCCTTTGCTTTTTGGGGCTTTTTGAGTTCTTGTTCTTGTTTCCTAAGGGCTTCATACAAGCATTTTGGATATGGCAGAACATGTAGAGAATAACAATTACTGAGCTTGAAAAATAGAAATTCTGTGTAATATAGGAAAATCCTTTTGTTGTTCTGACAATTTTGATCAAAATAGATGATCAAAAGAACAGCTCTACAAGGCTCCTAAAGGCACCTATGAAGCAGCAACAGTGTCACTTAGTAATTTCTGTCTTTATGCTGGACATTAAAGAAGTTTACTTAGTTTACAAACATTTTCCATTCTTAGATACATGTTGTTAGTGATTAGCAAGAGTTTGTGTTTCAAGCAAAAAGAGGTCTCTTTTTTTGCCTTGAATTAAAGCTGATTTCTGGAACATGGCACCACTGTTTTTGCTAATGTAGCGGTAAAAAAACCATGCTCATACACAGATCAGTGAATGTAAACAAACGTGCCTTACCATACCTGGGCAGCATGAGGACTGTATTGGCCGTGAAGCTGAGCTACACAGACACAGACCTTGGCTACAACTTGGCAGAGAGACAATATACAGAAATGTGTGGATAATTTTATTATCCCATCATCTGTGTCTTTGGTAATGGTGATGTAAAATCAACGATAAATCACATGTCTGCGTGAAATTGTCACTGGGCTGTCTCTTGACTGTTGCGGTTTTGGAGTCAGGCAACATAAGTCCCGTGCTTCTGCACAGACCTAACATCTTTAGAAAGAAAAGGACAAAACTTTTCCTGAAAGGCTCCCATTTCATACTTCAGTTGGCACTTGAGTTCTTTGTGAGAATACATTACTGAAACAGGTGTGTACAGCTTAATACGGCTTGGCTCTATCGCATAATAAGAAATATATATGAGAAATATAAGTCCTGCTGGTCTCCTCTAGCTCTGGTAGCTTTACGGTAAGCTGCTGGCAAATTTCAAGTCTTCTACTTTGACTTAGGCTCTCCCCCTCCCCAAGTGAGAACAATGGCACACAGATGCTTGTCTTTGGACCTTTGGGAACTGGCTGGAAATAAACACAGAAAGGAGAACCTCAACTTCTGTGCAGCTTTCCTAGAAGAGCTGCTGAAAAACTTGTGGTGGTTTCTCTTTTCTTACCTCGGTTCTCATCTCCTTATTTGGTAATTTTAATCACTTTGCAGACATGGCAAATTCACCCTATTACTAAGAACAAAAAAAACCCCATGCCATGCATAGCTTTCACAGTTCAAATGAGCCATGTTTCAGAACATAAAAGCAAATATTTTCTACAGAAAGATAATTTGTTATCCAAACAAATATAATTAGAAGCAATCTGGTGAAATAACACTCACAGGCCCAATCAGTGTGTAAAAGACTAAGAGAAAATACAAAACTAAATAGTACCTAGAATCTTTCTTGAGTGGTTTTGTCTGATTTATTCTAAGCCATCCATTACTCAAATTTTAGAAGCGAACAAAGCAATCATACTCTAGATTTTTAGCCAGAAGCTTGAAGCAATCTTGCCATCCAAACTACAGACCAAGTCTGGGCTGTAACGACTTCTCTTCCTTGAAAAATATAGTAAAAAATTTTGCAGTGTGTACAACTAAGTTTATCGTTGGCCGTGCTAATTGGTCTATACTTTACCATAGCCAGCTCAAAGGAAAAGCATTACAAAAGTGAAGGATGCAGAAATAGCTCTCATTTGTATATGTTATATACACAATTAAATGTACCAGCTTGTAGTAATAACAGTTCCAACCTTCCAGAGAGCACTGAGCTTTTGTGAACTGTTCAAGCACTCGTTAGCTGTTGACATTCTTTAGAAATGAATAATTTATTTGAGTTTGGGAGAGTAGCACATGATCTAATAAAATAAACAAGTCATTGTCATCTGCAGGTAGTGTGCCAGATATATGACTTAAGCCTTGGTGGAAGGAATAGTACTATTTGCATAGAATACTCATTTAATGCTAATGTTCAGAAAGCTCTGCTGACAGCTCTCAGCCTCTGCAGGGAGATATGAATCTTCACCTGCTGTCTGCTCCCACCTGCTGCTGGATCTCTCATAAACTTAAGGACAGCCCTTGGCTTCTCTAAAAAAAAATTAATCATTCTATATATAACTACTCCGCACCAGTCATTTAAAGCATAACTCGCTAGCCTCAACTTTTTTATCAGTACTTATACAAGCATGCTAGACCGTGTCTTTTGTGAAAATAAATATGAGGGGAGTGATTTGCGATTGGTGCCTTCTGCTCCACTCAGACTGAGGACAAGGGTTGTACACAACATCCTATTCTCAGGCAGCCTTCCCGGCCAAGCAGCCGTACCGAAGGACTCCAACTGGCACGTTCAGCGCTTCGTGGCGAAAGGGCGTCCCACCCAAGAGGCAGCCACTCCTATATTTCAATCCTTATCTCCAGAGACAACTGGCTAGTCCTATGGAACTGAGCGTGACTTGGCATAGATATCTTTAATGCCATCATAGAAAACTGCATCAGCTCCCTCAAGCCCATTACGTTTACTCAAATGCTCGCTACTTACCACACTGAAGGGTTTTGTTTTGCCCAAAGGACATTAATAGAGAACTAACTAGAAGGAACATTTTAAAAGTTCACGGATTTGTAATAAAATTGCATGTTTCACCAACTGTTACGCCATGGGAACTGATAAAATGTACAATAACAATTAAACAGACTTGCTAGTTGTCAAAAAAAAAAAAGCACGAGCTTTTAAATGTTCAAAGCATCAGCTTACAGAGCAGGAGCTAATTAAGCACGCACTAATGAGGCATGATCTTATGAAACAAGAATTAACGAAACTTCAAAGTGCTACCTTTTGAAATACAAAGCTGGCAAAAACAGCTCCAGATAATTGCCTAACTAGTCGGAGTCAGGTCCCAGGCCAGGATCCAAGACTGGCCTAAAAATCAGTTGCCACCCCTCCCATAGCCACAAGGACGTGAACAATCAATCTGGACTAACTTCTGATAGTGGCATTTAAGGACTTGCTCCCCAACGTATATATTTATATAATATGGACAACCTCCAGCAGGAAGTGAGCGAGCAATACCATCACCTCGCCAAGAGGAAACAGCTGGGGGCTAAACTACACAAAGCTGTTCAGTCCTGCGTCTGCAGGAGACTGTTTTGAAGTTAACAGAGAGAAGACAAATTCCTGATCTTGGCAGCTGGAGCTTTACAGCTTTGCTATCTGGAACTTCGTAAGCCAGTGTTTAGGAGTTTCTCTAGCTAATGTACCAAGGGAGAGACAAAAACAAGGGTTGGAGTGTCCAACTCTTGTTGCTTCCCTCCCTGCCTAATGAAGAGTTAGTTAATACAAAGCAGGACAGCTACAAAATGAAAATCAGGGACACATCCAGAAATAACAAATAGTCTGGTAGCTAAGGATGCTTGCCAGACATGCAGAAGACTGCTTTGTAGGTCCTGGCTCTGAACCAAGGCCAAGCAAGGACTCAGTTTTGATATCCAGCACCCGTACCAGCAGGTTAGAGGTCATAGGAGCACTTGTGTTCTCCATCAGCAAAATATTTTACTAGCCTAGAGAAACACTGTGAAAAATTACTTGTTTGGGAATTTTTCAGGGCTTATACTGATGTGTCCCCTCAAAAAACCTGGGGATGAAGCTACCTGGAGAAGAGAATAAATTTCGAGATGCTTTTCCAATCAGTTCAGCCCTATCATCTCATCCGAAATTTCAAGGCTGCAGTAACAATTGATAAAGTGTCCTTTGCAACTGTCTAGACCCTTTGCAAATATGCTTAATCCAAAATATGCTGCTGATGATTCTTTGCTTTGACTACAAATTGTGCTTCACAAGAATGGGTCCCTAACTGGTCTGCAGGACCATGGGAAGAATGCACGTAATAAAACAAAAAATGGCTTATGCTCCGGTAAGAAAAATACAACCATGAAACGATGCATTCTAACATGTTATCTTCCAAATACTTCAAAGCCACTTACATGAAACAACTCTCTAGCATTCAATATGTTCCCTTTATCCAGAGTTCAGATCATTACTGACTTTAATCGGAAAGACTCTAAGCCCTTGTGTCAAGCAAAGCCTTTATAGGAAGTATGGATTCTAGCCACTCTCGCAAATAGCTCTATAAATACAAATACACTTTGCATACTACCAGTATTTAACATGTGCCTTGAGGAAGACCCTCAAAGTCTAACGTATTAAATGCACTTTCTTCCTCTAGGTACTGTAGGAGAGCAATAAACGACATTCCTAGCCTCTGATCTGAAGCTTATTATTTGAATTGATCTCAAATGACTGTGTGTGAAGCATGAAAGACATTGGGACTTCACACAACGCTAGAAAATGGTGCTGCGCAACAATACAGTTCAAATTTCCCAAAGAAAACCTGCATACTGTATTTTAGATATAAAGAAATAATTTTCACCGTTTCATAACTTGTTCACACGTCCCAAGTTTGGATTTAGAATATTCCACTGTTGAGCTACTCTACTGTATCTTGTCACCCACTTTACCTTTTGCTGCGCTAACTGCTGCCTCCCCACCTTTTGCACTATGTCCACTGTGTATCATAAAGATTTTGAACCACACCTGAAATGTCTGGACTTTTACTCTTTCCCAAATCACTGTGCCTTTACCTTCTTCAACAGCTCTGCTTTTGATCCGATTTATTAGCACTTGTCCTTCTTATTTTTACTACACTTTCAAGGAAGAAAATGAAACCTGTCATACAAATTATTGTTCTCACACATACCCTGGAAAGCCAGACAAGGACATGTGATGTAGATTTAAAGCCCCTTTCTTCTCTTTAAAAGTAGTAGGATTATTTTCATTAGAATGTCTATTAAAGTTTGCCCAACTTTTTCATAGATACGCTTTTGCCCTTTTTTTTTCCAATGGAAAAATGTTTTCCAGGGACATTTGGATATGTTTTAAACAGACAGTCACGAAATATGCAGGATCATATCCTCAGCTGGTGTAAACTGATGACAATCCATTTCTTTCAAAGCTAGCTTTGTGCAACCACTCTGTTTTTCGCCAGTTGTGGCTCAAAAACTTTCTGAAAAACAACCACTTTGGAAACGTTTACATGCCTGGCTGGTCTTGTTCTATCCTCTTTTGTTTATATCTTAAATATTTTGGACCAGATATATGATTAATTCAGTGGAAATTTTACCCTGGTTACTCACGAATTGCTTTACAGCGGTTTGATTTAACTTCAGGGAGCGGAGAGATTGTGTTTACTGATGGAGGAGAAAGAAACAGCAGTCATAAACTCCACACTTTGACACTGCCGATGCGCAGGAATGCTGCATACCACCCTGTCAGCATTGCACCATGCTTTCATACTTCTCCTCTCACAGTTTACCAGGGAGACTCAAGATTCCTACAATTCCCAAAGTACCCAAATCTTCTAGTCTGAGGCCAAAATCAAGTTATCACAGTAAACTTCAATGAATTGTTGTAGCTTTTCAAATTGCATTTACAGGTCAAGAGGAGGATTTGTTTTGGTTTTGCCTCTTTGAAGATTCCGAACATATACTTTTTAACAAGATATTATCTTCTAATTAGAAAAAAAGAAAAGGCTTTCTGGCCCTAAAATCTATGGCGTGCAAAATAAACATGCAAGCTTTCTTCTTTCATGTTTCCCAGACCAGACATCTTTACACTCCTGGGAAGCTCCTACCTCCTGTTCCTATCAAAGGAAGACAGTGAGGAGGGGGATAGGGGAAGTCGGGGCTTTCAAAATTGGTTTATTGGGGGATCAATTGTAGACTCCGTGATGCCTCTTTTGTTTTACACAGATACCAGGACTCGCAGCTTCCTTCCTTCCTTTCTTCCACAGAAACCAAACCTCCCTTGTCCTCCCTGACACTTCTATCAGAGCTTTCAGCTACACAGAAGCCCTAATGAGAACAGAGATCCAATCTCCAACGGAGCCCAGCTAGGTAGGGAAATAACTTTCATAAAAAGCTAATTCAAGCACAAGTCATTCTCCCAGCTCAGGCTGACAAGACCCCCTGCCACTGCCTACTCTTAAAAGACCATGCAGAAGTCATTTCCTTTCAGATTTTAATGAACAATTTTAACATCGCAATGCTGACATTGGAAATGATCTTGAGACAGATACCTTAAAAATACTTCATCGTATGAAACACAAGTTGAGAGAACATCCCACAGAAAACTGAATAGGTAGGGAGAAGATGAAAATGCAAATTCAACTCCCACAGTGTTGTTGATTAATGCTTAATGCACTGTAATTACTTATAAGCAATAGGAATACAGTGAAAGCATGTCAAGTATTTTTAGCTGTCTTTTAATGAGAAATAGCAGGTGGAAACGAGGAGAGGAGAGAAGCAGCAGTTCACCACAGACCACCAGAGCACCACAGACCACAGAGACCCTTTATCAGGAGGGATTAATCCTGTAAAGCTGAATTAGCTTCCTGGTATTCAGTATAGCCAGGTCTACACACACAGAAATTATGAATGAGACCCCCAAAATCATGACACTGGCTTTGAAGTGAGATTTAAGAAAAATATGACTGTTTTATTTGCTTTCTGCGTGTTCAGCCTCTAGGGTTAACATTTCAAGCTTCTGTTTGTAATCACAAGGACTAGAAACCCACTATTTAAAAAATGGAAACTGAGATTTGTTCATGCTTTAAGGGCTGAGGTGTGAAGAAAAACCCCAAGCCTTGTAAGAGATGTGATAAAGACGTCACAGTTGGCAGTGCGATGGATATTATATAGTTTGGACTTGTCCAGGAGAAAAATATTCTCTCCAGCTGCTGACCTTACAAATTCTCCTGGTCTCCACTGGTGATACTGCTCAGTATAAGGCCGTTTCTACACCTCTGCACAACTCTTCTGAACTCCAAAATGTTTAGAGTTTATTCCACAGTAAACTGAGCTCAACCCTGAATGGGCCGATCAGCCAAGGAGCCAACATCAATAGCTTTTCACAGTTTGGTTGGCCCCAGGAGTGCCAAATATACCATAGCAGATAGAAATCTGAGACATATAATATTTTTCTAAAAAGAGAGTTAATTTTCTCAACATCTAATTGAATTCTCTAGCAGTTTCACTGAGAAGTCTTGTGCTGGTTTCGTCTCAACATTTTAATGAATACTGATTTTTTAAAGAAACTGTTTATTTGCATTAAAAATTTACTTCCCCGCATTCCCCAAAGTATCAAAAGAAATTGAATGTTAGATTTATAATTAATGTGGTTTGGATTTTAAAAGAAATTTTTTACAGCAAAGAACATTTCCATAAATCATGCCCATGATTGAAAAAACATGGTCATAACTGAAGACAAAACTGCTTCATTTTGCATCTGTTTCACATATATAAATGTGTCAGGTTTACATAAAACACACTGATAAAGATGAGAAGAAGGGAAGAAAATTATAAAAATAGCCTAGGTTGTATCAGTAACACCTCTTTTATTATCATTCTCTCTGATACTATTGTGACCAAACTCATTACTTTTCTTGCCTGGTTTAGTCACTTAAGCTATTAAAAAGTTAAAAGAAAAATAACTTTTATGTTTAACCCTAGAAGAAAGCTGGCATGCGCAAGATGTCAATACCTTATTTTCTTCTGACCACTTCACAGATAACTGCCCTAAATTAGTTCATCACAGAAGTGATTTCTTTCTGCTCACACCAAATGTGGCCATATTGACAGCTTTGATTTCAGGGCCAGACACCTGCCTGGGATAAACTAGCCCTAGTCTTGTCAGTGTTGGCAGGGCAATGCCAGTTTGCACCAGCAGAGGATTTGCCTGCTGCTCCCATAACGCAGCAGAAGTGAAGCCGTTTGCCAGCAGAACCACTTTATGACATGCAATGTCCTACTTGTAGTATTACTCCACAGCATAACATACGTCTTCCGAATAAATAACTTTACTGCCTAGTTGGCCAACAATCTGCTATTAATAAAAAAGGAACATTAATATGTTTCTTCTAATATTTTTAATTAAAATATACGTCTTTAATATATTTGACTTCTTTTTACCGCAGCAGTTTGGCATGAAACATCAGAGAGAACAAGCGTATACAGCAAAAATAAATTAAGTATTTAACCTACCACCATCTTGATGGGAAAGCATATGTAGTGAATTTTTCAAACAGAGGTAAGTAATGTGCTACATAATTTTTTTCTCCTAAAACAAGTGTGTAAATGGGGTGGCTAATGCAAAGTGTATCATCTCCTTCACACGTAAAATTCCCTTAAAGTTGTTTTCAGGCTCTTTCCATTTATAGTGGAATCTCCTTCAGCTTACTCAGGACTTAAGTATTTAACTGTTCAGTGTGCTTAAAAAAAACATATGCTATCCTTGTTTTCTACGGCTTATTTTAGCAACAATACATTATTTAGGAAAAATAACTGAGAAATTTCTGACAATAAATTCCCCTGTCCTTCAATGGTAACACAGGTTTCTTTTTGTGATATGTCCATTAATTTACAAATGAACAGCAAAAAAAAAAGAAAACCCTTAAACATTCTGCAAGAAATGGCAGGTAAGAATTAAAACTACCACTCAGTTTTCAGGTGTTTTCAGCTGAATTAGGCCAATTCATATGCAATTTGCAAGCTGGAGGGGATCTAAATGAGACTGCCACTGTATACGTGGGTTTTGCTTCCTGATTTTTAGTATGTAAAATCTTAGAATCTCACAGATTCTACCTTCAGTCTGCCTCTGACTTCTCTGTGTGTTAGCGATGCAGTGTGGCAGCTTTTAATTCCAGATGCTTGCCCACCACCATTGCCTATGTACATGCAACGGCCATGGGGTCTTTGTTGCCTTTCCAGAGGTGGGCCCTCGCTGGCCATGCCCTGCAGAACCCTCTGGCCATGGGCCACCCCCCAGCGGGCAAATATGGCCACGAGGTGGAGAGGCCCCACAGCGGCCCAGCAGTCAGGGCACAGGATTCAGCCCTTTACACTCTGCTCTCCCATCCAGCCTCAAGAGGCTGCTAAAGCTGGCGTGTGGCAGGCCTCATTATTGTTTTGTGCTTCCTTTTTATTTTCGTTGGCATTTATTTACTTGCTGAGGGCAAGGTAGCCTCCAAACTAAGGCAAACCGCATTTTTAGAGGCACAGAAAGAAAGAAGTGATACAATTTGTGCTGACAAAATGGAAACTCGTTTTGCTTCCCCACAGCCCCTGCAGCTGCACCGCTCCTTAGCCACAAGGCCACAAGATGTCTGCCCAGCCGGGGCCGGGCCTGCACGGCAGCCCTCACTCTTGTCTCCCTGGCCACCCGGCATCACTGTGGCTACCAAGCGCAAACATGCAGGAATATCATAAGCATTTGTGAACAGCCCCCCCAAAACGTCCTGATCGCTGTTTCAAAGGGCTTTTTTGAAAGGGTCCTGCCCCTTCCCCGCCCACTGCGAGTGGGCCACCACCAGCGCCCACCAAAGGCTGTGCCATCCCCAAGGAGCTTGTTGGCCACAAAGAGCCTCCTCGCAGCAGGGAAGGGCCCGGCCCCATTCCCTTCCCTGAGGCTGGGAAGCAGTAATCCAAGAGCCAAAATGCAGCTGCCCTCACTGGTGCGGGCCAGGGGTCCCCAGGACTCTTCCACCTCCTGCCCAGCACTATGCCTGGCCCTGTGCAGCCTCGCTGGCACAGCCCAGTCCCCAGTCTGAGACAGAGGAAAACATGAAACCAGACAAAATAAGGGGTGAAGGGGAGGGGGAGAAGGCAGGACAAAGAAAAGAGACAAAGGTTTAAATAAATACAAATAAAACAATGAAGCAACAGACACTGGAGGGCGAATCTGACAAACGAGTGGCCTGCTGACAGCCAGCCTGGCACTGGGACACAGGCTGGAGCAGGAGGGCTCATATGTACGCAAGGGCTCAGGCGTATTTTGGGAGAGCCCTGGCTGTGCTTCCCCCGCTGTTCCCTAAGCAGCCCTGCCTTCTGCGCCTCCGTCCTAGTGAGTTTGTCGTGACTTCAACCGGCACAGACAGCACAGAGTGAGGAGGCAAGCGAGGAAGGACGCACCGGGGTCCCTTACTGCTAGAGAAATGTTCATAAACCTGACAAGCAAATGGCCCAATCGTGGTATTTTTCCCCTAATGTGAATAAGCTGTATGAGAAATTTGTTTTGCATGAGCAAAGGCTGCAGGACTGAGCCCAGGGACCACCTTATGAAGATGAAATATTTCTTCTGATTTGGTTTTTATATTCCAAATCCTTGCATTAGGCAGTCTCCTAAATAGCAGCAATGCCAAATTTCCTTTTACTGAGCCTCAGTCAGCTGGCTTTAGGTGCCAAGCCAAAACCAAACAAAAATTTATTGTGTGCTGCTATCTCCAGCTCCTAACAATATATTACTCAAAACCTGAAAATTTTAACTGTGCCAAGCATTCTTTATTGAGGAGGTACCTGGATAGGAACCTTAATTTCTGAGTGTTCCTGCAAAGAATAAACTACTGCTTAATGGTAGGAACTTCACAAGATGGATATATTCTGTTCTGGCTCTATAAATTTGAATTCTGTGCTGATTTAACCCCATATACACAAGAACAGCCGTACTGGGGTGCATCTAACCCCTATCTAGTCTGCAACAGCCTCTTAGCTGGCACACAGGGAAATAAAAAAATAAAAAGGCAAAAGCGTTGAATACTCCCAATACTGGGACCATTGTTTCAGTCTCCAACTATTTTCAGCTCCACTGATTCCCAGCCCCAGCCTGCTTTGCTCGGTAATCCTCAGAGGGTCTCTCTCATGAATCCTTCTCCAGTCTTGGCTGGAGCCCATGTGAACACCTGACATCCAAAATGTCCTTGGTCCAGAGGTTCTGATCATCTCATGGAGAACTTGGGGTTTTGGACCTGGCCCCCACAGCCCTCCCCTCTGAGCCCTCGTTCTCCTATTAGAGACAGGCAGGAATCAATCCCAGTTCACCTATTCACAATTTTCTAAACTTAAAAAGAAAAGTAAGTAGTAAGGCACTGTGCTTTTAAGAGGCAGGGGGCAAATGAAGAAAAAGGCAATTAGGAGGTAATAGCTCTACTGGGTGAGCTATTGAAACACTTTGATTTCCACATTAAACCAGCAAAACTCTGATGTTTCCAAGTTCACTGGGATGTGTGTCCAAATTGACCTTTTATTGCATATGGTCAAGTGCTGTGAAAAATCCCACCACTTAGCATCTCTCTGTTATCTCAGCCACAGGCAGGGAAATTCTCCCCTTCAAAGAGAACCATAAAAAGAGATAACAGAGACAGGGACTTCTGTGTCATCAGCATTTCAAACTCCACATCCCCTCAGGAAAAGACAGTGTGGGGGGGGGGTGTTTGTAAGGGAAAAGAGGGTTATTTGTAAGAGTAAACTGATCAATGGCAGTAGTTTCTCACCCACCAATCTTATGCAACACAGGAGAAGAAATGCCTCCGGGGTCTCCACCTGAAAAATGTAGTAGCAAAAGGGCACGGGTACAATTCTTGGAGTACTATTCTGGCACCAGTGGCATTGGTAAATCACCTCACCAAACACGCAAGCTTAAAACTTTCCTATACAGTTGCAGTGCAAAGACAGCTTTCTACCCAACTCTTCACACGAACTCCTTTCAGCCCCCTTTTTACCGAGGAGCATGATTTTTCTTGCACTAATAGATCTATAGTCAAAACTTCTGCTGAATACTGAATGCCAAAGTAGATGCTGCTGTATGTGGGTGGGAGTGGGAAGGAGTCTGCCAGTATAGCACATTTCATTCAGGGAACTGGTATAAACTACATACAGACAAAACACTAGCTTGCCAGTATAAGCTGTGGCTACACTAGGAAAGTTTGCCAGGATAGCAAACTGCCAAATCTTTTCTAGCATAGAGAATCCATGCTATGCCGCAGATAAATGTTGCTTCAGACATTAACTCTCACTAGTCTCACCATACTGCACGTAGGAGCTGACGCCACTGATAGATGCTACTGCTTTTCTCCATAATCTCTCTGAGGTCAGCAATTTCAGGAGGCCCAAACTCTTTTGGGGAAGGTGGGAAGAGAAGAAGCCTTTGAGGCTGGGTTATACCCCTATACATTTGCTGTGATGGACCAGATGCACTGAGACATGGCCACTGCCACATACAGGGACAGAAGACCTGGCTTTGCTGCATTAGAAAAGAAAGGGGACTACCATTTAATTTCACTTAGCAGGAGTAGTCATAGTATCCTCAACTGAATTCATCAAGCTGTCTTTTATCATAAAACATGAAGTAAATGGATTTTACTTGCAAGTGAGAGGATTGGACAACAGCTTGACAGCGAGTTGGAATAAGATTATGTTATTACAGTAGGAATAGCTGGTATAGCAACAGGAATCATTTCCCAGGGTTTCCCACATGTTTGTGCAGGATCTTTTCGTGTACTACCTGTGGCCATCTTTCCTATGCTTTTACCCAGAGTCAAAGCAATGATGTCTTTCAAAGACTTTTACACACTTTACAAATGAAGAGTAGACACAGAAAGGCCAGAGCATCTGGCACAGTAAATGCCATCAACGCAGAAGAGAGATTATCAATCTAGCACGGAAAACAAAATAAGTCCATTCCTTTTCTTTCGGATGGCACTTCAAATTAATATGAAGAGCTTCGCTGGGAGAACACAGGTAACATAATCTAATCACATGTGAAAACACAACAAAAATTACTAAAAAGATCATGCTGCATTCAAAACATTTATCACAGCCTGAAAAAAATCTTTTTATTGTTCAAAGTAATGGTTGACCTCAGCACCTGAAAGGAGGTAAAGAAGCCAATCAGTCATTTAGCAAAGTAGAATGTTGCATAGGTGGCTTTTTCTGTGCGGGTTGTTTTTTTAATGGGATTTCCCTCACCTTCACAAAATCTTGATGATAAACATGCTAAGAACATTCAAACACTATTTGTCTAGAGCACAGGAAATGATACCATTGAAACCACCAGAAATAATCTCCCTTAACTAAATTTTGGAGGTGATGCCCCAAGGCCATCCAACAGAGGCTCATGCTTTTTGCTACAGTGAAGTAATTTATTTCTGATACAGGTTTAAATTCCAATCCCCCCCCTTTTTTTTTTTTTTTTGATAATTTTTCTTCCCTTTTTGCAGGTAGGTGTTTTGCTTACTGATTTCAAGTACATATTTCTTTTCGTTTGCTCCCATGTCATCCTGTCTTTTATTGATCTAATTTCTGAGAAAAATTAAGTCTTCAGATTTTCCCTGCATCCCCAGGCTGGCTGGCAATTGGTCCTACTCCGTTAAAGGCGAGATGACAGTTTATTAAGCATTAAGCTACAGACTAATGAGTTCTTGCCAAAGCCTGTCAGAATTAATTCATTTTCCAATGAAGTAAAATGAGTGGCTGAATGGATCAATACAATTGCCTGCAATCAGTGCTCCTCCACAATAAATACAAGAAAGTCCTGCCACTAATATTCCGCTGTATTTGCCATCAGTGACTGAAGTCTCAAATTACCCAGCTTCTCTTCCGGCTGCTTTCACAAAAGAGGTTTGCCAGGGAGGGTGAGGAAATTCAGGCAAAGTAAATAACAGTGTTGTTAACTCATTTCTTATTCTCGTCCAACATTTTTCCCCCTATTGCCCACATTTGCCAGCACTCAGATTTCATGTCTCCTTTGGCTTTCAGGAAGAAATATTTCAGTTTCTCGTAAGGGCCAGACTTTGGCTATCTTACCACTGCATGGGATCTGGCTTCAGAGATAGCCCCACAGATTTCTGGGAAGGGACCAAAAAGAAACCACGGTGGAGAGGGGTTTCAGATGAGTGGAACACGCTCCTGCGTTAGGCACTCCTCGGTGCGAGCCAAGGTGTTAGTGTGTTGCCACCAGGTTGTCCAGACTAATTAACTTGAAACACCACTGTTTATTATTAAAATTTATTTCACAGCTTTGTCTGTTATTCCTGAGCTCCTGAGTTGGTTCTTGTGACTCATTCCTCTAAACGCTCCGGCTCCGTCCCCTCGCAATTTAAAAAAAAAATGAAGAAATCCCCCTTCCCCTCTGCCCCAGCCACCTTTCCTGGGGATAGCGTGACCTAACTCACACATCAGCTCTGGAAATGCAAAAGGCTCTGGGACCCCTTTAACATAGCCACTGACTGATTTAAGAGGCGATTCTTATTTATTGTACATTATGGTAATTCATTTTTCATTGTTTGGGAGATTCAGAGGGCTTTGTGTTACCTTTAAAGAAAGTGCTGACAAGCTACCAGGAGTGTAACGAGAGAGGCCACACAAGAGGAGGAAAAGAAAACCAGTGCTAATGGCTGTTTGCTCGAATATGGCTGATATTCTTCATTCAGTCTGTATTTATTTAGGAACTCGAGGAATATTACAATTGTGGCAACTAGACGGGGGCTGCTCCATTTTATAAATTGGTTCACTTATTCATATCGAGTGCTCAAAGCCAATAAATGTCCTGGTTCGGGATGTATGACACCGAAGTGCAGAGTCACCGAGGAAGGCAGCGAGCGCTCTCACTCCAGCACTCAGCACTTGGCAATCGTTGGGCGCTCCATAAATACCGCGCTGTACGATGATATGTGCTAGGCACAGCGTTGTTCTCTGGTCCAGCCCCAGCACCGCTGCCTTGGCTCTGCACAGAAACAAGTTAGCTCCTCTCTTTGGACTCGGACATAGGAAGCAGAGCCCAGTTTTCCTTTCCCGTGTTTACTTATTTCTTGTGTCTTCTTACTTTCAGACAGATGAAATTTATTGGCTTTCTAGGATCAAGAATTTAAAATGCTGATAATGATCCCATCTCGGGGTATCTTCATAAGCAAACTCCCTGGGAGATAACAGTTGGTTTGTTAACAGCAGAGCAGTAAAGCCTGCTTTCCTAAGAATTTGTGCCTGATACTGAACTGCTGCGCGGATGTGCCGTTATCTGTAATAAGAGATTAACATTCACTGCAACCCCCTTTGGTGGGGACACAACTGAGGTCCCTTTTTCCGCCTGGTTTATTTTTTATAAAACAAATGAAAATGGAAGCTATTTTAGAACTCTCCGCTTCTGCAAAGTTTGGTTTAAGCATCACTGGATGAGAAAGGAGGAAAACTTGACAGTCAAAAAACAAAAACCCCTTCAAGAAAGAACACTAAGGACCGTGTAGAGCAAAGGTTGGGAACTCCAGTCAATTCTATTGCACCTAAGAAACAACTGGAATAATTTTTCAAGGGCCACATGATTAGTATTTATCCAATTAATAAGCTATTTAAGGCATTTATAGGATTCAAGAAGGAACAGGAATATGCAATTAAAAAAGTCCTCACATTATTGAAGAATTACACCTCATGCACTGTAAAGTGGATATAAATAAAGTAGGAGAGTAGTGATATTCTCTCATTTCCTTTGTACTATTTCTACATGTATTTGTTAATTCTAGCTAATTCTAGGGTACATTTTTATTTCCTTTCAACTCTGTATTCTGGAGAGAATATTATAGAATAAATCTTCAAATCCCAGGCCTCATGTTTTCCTATGCTGAAAGTTAATATACACGTACACGTGTATTGGGCACAAAAGAGGGGACAAACAGCATATCTTTCAAAAAATAAAGAAATCATTACTTTAAAGCCAATATCTCAATACTCTGAGGGAGGTGGAGGGCGGGGACAACAGGGAAGATGAAAAGGACCCAGTCACAGTTTTAGAGTTTTTACGGATACTATTATACAGAGCAGCCTGAAATAAACAGGCTGAAACCAACACGCTCTTTCAGCAAGAAAGATGCCCACATTCAGAGTGTTCTCTTTATGTCTGTGCTTAGCAACAAAGCTTTTTTTTTTTTAAATCCTATATTTTTTCCAATTTCAAATCAGAAATCCGCAACTTCGTTACAAGTCTGTCATATAAACTATTGGACTAAGTAACAGAGCTCCCTCTAATGGTGCTTCTACAGTTATACTGATTTATAGTATGTGGTTATGTCGTCTTCTTCCTACTTGTTGCTAATAAAGTTACATCAAGCTCAAGACTGCCTTTGTTGTATGTATTTGTGTTTATTCACTCCCATCTGGTGCTACAGCTTTCCTCTCTGAGAAAAGAGCAGTTCATTGCAATGGAGTCTGAATAGCAAAGGGAGCTCATGCAGAAGAGGATCATTATTATATGCATTAAGCAACCAAAACAGGCAGCAAAAGCATTAGCATCTAGATGGTATTCTATAAGGCTTTCTTCCTTGTTTGTAAATACTGGTTACTTGGTTGCAAAAAGCATGCATTAAGAAAGATAGTAATACGTTCTTTGCATGGTTGTATTTTCTTTCTAGTTTTCTCATCCTGCCACCCCATCACGGGAGAGGCTGCTGCTGTCTTTGGGATACTGCCAGGTGTATAATTGTTGAGGTGGGCTGAAGACACTATGGGATTCAAAGAGAAAATTCGAGGAAAGAAGCATAAGCACTTGACAAACCTAAAGTAAAATAATATGAAAACTTGCCGATGCAGAACATTAGTTCATTCACTTGTTCTTCATCGAAAAATGGGCCAAAGCCAGGCTTATTTCATAGAGTTCTCCCTGCTCCACCCCACTTGTTGCAAGTTCAAATGAAACAAGACCCAAAGGCAAACCACTCACGATTTTGACCCGGAAAAACAAAAACTACAATGAAGATTCTGTTTGTTTATTTCTTTTATCCCCAAAGCACTCCAATTTTGCCCAGGAGAGCTCTGCATATTCCAGTTTGACCACAAGTAGAAATTCTCTTCGGGGCCTCATCTTTCCCTTCATTCGTGCACAGCACCCAGCTTAGGGAATTAGCAAAATTACAGCTGCTCAGTGACGGAATATGCATAACGTGGAAGGGATATTGCCAGTATGAAATAAGAGGTATTGACATGGCTGTGTAAAGAAGTCAGCACCGTTAATTCCCTCTTTAGTGTTAAGTATGAAACTCATGCGCACATCTTAAACAAAGGATAAATTGGACACAAGCCTTACTACGTAGTGTTGAGAGAAGAATAAAGCAAGGACAATCTGTCCAACAAAAATTTAAAAATATAAAATAAGAGTGGGAGAGAAGGGAACAGAAGCTATTGGAAAGAAACCTGGCTTCGCAAAACTGTAACTATGCCCAGCTATGTTTATACGTGTTTTATACTTTATAAAAAATTATGAGTATACACCGTATTGGTTTAACAAAAAAGAGCAGCTGAAGTACTGAAAGAAATAAAACACACCCTTGGCTAAGCATCTCGGTCTGTCTCCCTGGGGAGAGAAAGCATTTTTGGTGGTCAGGCAAAAGGGAAAGCAAGGATTCATTATTATTACTTTTGTAGAACTATATTCTACGTGCAAAAAGCAAGAATATGGAGAGGGCACTTGTTTTAACTCCCCCGTGTACTTAATCGGTAGCACAACTTTAAATAATTCATTCTCTTTCTGCATAGTACCTGCCTATAAAAGGGCTGGCCAGTAAACATCCATTTTTAAGTTTTGGGGTTTTTTCGGTTGGTAGTGTTGAGAATCCATCTCCTCAGAAAATCATCTCACTAGTTCAAAAGTCTGGAAAACAGGAGTTAACAGCGGCTTCGTTCAGCAGCTGGGGCACCACAGGTGTACAGGCTGCAAGTCCCTTTTAGGTCACAGTAGTGGGTGGCACGAGCGGTGGCTTATTTGATCCTAAGCTACCATCTTATTGGAGTTTGAAAAAACGCCTATTCGTGGTTTTCAAATTATGGAATGAACTTAATTAAACTGTAAAACGTTAAACAACAGTAGGAAAGATGATACCCTTGTGGGAAAAAAAAAGAATAAACCAAGTGCCTTAGTGACTTGGAGAAAATAAACATAAACTGCTTGTAAAAATAAATCAACAGTTTCCACTCCCACCCACCACCTTTTTGGTGGAGATAGCAAGGTGAGTTTGCCTTTTTAGAGAAAAGTTTCTTCAAGAAAAAGAAAAGAAAAAGCTGATATATAGATGCAGGTCCTTGAGACAGATGTAACACCTCCTTTTCTTTTTCCCCTCTTCTTCTCACCTCCTGATGTCACTCTGTCATGCTAAAAGCTGCACACTCCAAAGGGTTTAAATGTTTTTCTAAAGCTGAAGAAATATGGTAAAATGTGGAGCATTACAACATTACCAGTCTAATTTATCAAAAGTTTAGAATGTTTCTCAATATGTGTGAGTGGGAAGGCAGCAAGAGGCATTTTTGACATGTAAAGTCATGACTGGAGAACTTTACAGAAAGTGCACGCAAAAAAGGAGAGCAAAATAAAAAAACCCACAAACAAAACAACAAACAAAAGGAGAAAAAATTACAGTGGGGAAACAAATTCACAAGCATATCTGACATTAATTTAAAAAAAAAAAAAGGTCATGAATTGTAAAGATTTCCTGTATGGTAATTAAAAGGAAAAAAAGAATTAAAAATCAGATGAAGTCTTTCACATGAGACAAAAATATGTGTTTCTACCAGCTGTCATGAAAATATTGCACAATGACTGGCACAGAAAACTAACCCTCAGTGGTTTGGGGGTTTTTCTGGTGGTTTTGGGGGTTTTTTTGGGGTTTTGGGGTTTTTTTTTTAAATGTATGATCAATGCATCAGAAAAGCTAAACTGGAAAAAGAACTTACCACACTGCATTTAACTTTCAAACAAGCGAAAGCCTGATTCTTCTCTCACTCTGTGCATTGCAAAACTACTGAAGACAGTGTGATACTGAGAGATTAATTCAACAAGGTATTTAACAGTGTGCCCAACTGCAAATCAATCAAAGTGACCGCTCAGTTGGGTCAGTGAAATTCCCTGAGTCAGGGCTGCAGCAAAAATCAGGGACAGTCTTAATATCTTCTGTATAAGAAACTGTCAGTAAGAAATTAAAGTCCTTGCTCTTTAGAGGACTCTTGGAACGGAGTAAATCACAGACATTGACCAGGAATGTGAGGACAAAGACTGTCAAAGAGAAAGGCTGGGACTATGTAACACCTTACAAACAAGGAGAGCAATTTCAAAACCAGTATGGTATTTGACTGGCAGCCAATACATTTTCAAAATAAATCAAATGTGCTCCTGTCGTCTCCTTTTCATAAGAAACCTGGCAGCCACATTCTGCGTTAGTTGGAGTTTATGTAAAGTCCCCGGTTCCCTTAACATAGTGAAAACCCAGCCTACGCTACAGGTATTTTCACCGTTCATCTAAACCATCCTCAAACATCACTCTGCTTTCCCATGACTTTTCATCATACCGCATTCATGAAGAGTCTTTAAAAAGTCAGATTGCACTGATGAAAAAAATAAAGAAACCAATTTACTTGGAGTGCATGATCTCAGAAACATCGTAAAGAGAAGATTCATTCTGTGTGTATATTTGAATGCTAAACCAGATCTAAACATTTTCAGAAACAAAATTATCTGATCTTATTAAAATTCTGAATGAATTATTCCTTTCCGAGATTAATTTCACATTAGTACATGAAAAAAATTTTTAATGTAGTAGTATCCTTTTCCAAGCATAATGTATGAATACTGAGAAATAATATTTGCTATAATAGAAAAAATATTTCAGTATTTCAGAGCAGGAGTTGGCATCAAGTTGGGGGGGTGGGGAGGAGCGGGAAAGCAAAGGCATTGCTAATCATTGAAAGGGAGGGAAAAGATGTGTGCAAGTATGGTGCACGAAATCTACCTGCAGAAAACAGTGAAACAAACAGCCAAAATAGAAAACAAAGAGCCTTGCCATGATGACACACAATGATCAGTGGCAACCAGTGTGTAAGTGGGGAAAACAGTTACACTGCTTTATACAAGCTAGCAAAACCAAATGACACTAGTTCAATTTGATTTTTAAAAATCCTATTATATACAGAAGTCCAGGTTCTTAATATCAGACTCTTGAATTTAATTTTGGGAAGATTCCACTAGAACCACCAAGACTGATACAGCAGCAGAATTTTAGGAGAGAGGAAAAAATACACTGGATATAATGTGTTGTCTTAAATGTCTGTATAAGGGCAAGGAGGCAAACAGCATGTGACTACTGGATAAATGCTCGAACCGATTTTATTTAACATCTTTAATAATAATCTCTAAGAAGGAGCACACAGCACATTAACTAAATACGCACAGCACATTAACTAGGAAGTGCTACAAACATCAGAAAGGACCTAGAGATGTGTAAAACCCCAGAGAGGAGAACCCAAATGAAGTACCACCCAGACAAATATATGCCAATATCCTGGGGAAAGAGGTGGTTAAATTCGGCACTGAACTGGGAGGTCTAGTGGCTCCTGCCACTTTGCTGAGAGCAAATTAACTGTGCAACACTTCCTTCATGTAATGCTACACAGGGCAAAGCCAGCCAGAATATTATGCGTGCCTCCTTTTCGACAGGGAAAGATATTCCAGCTTCATTGTGGCAATGTTAGCTCTTCACAGTAATGCTTCAAGGAAAGAATGCCACATTTGGCTAGGATTTATCTAGATAACCAGGTGAATTATTACGCTTTTTCCTCTCTAATTCCTACAGCCTACACCTTCCTCCTTTTTTAAACCAGAAGAATCCTCCTGCCAATCCCAAATAGGAACCCTAATTAAAAAAGAGAGTGCAATGCAGCCTGATTACTATGTTTTACAGGTATTTGTCTAAATTATGTGACCTCTGTATGAATAATTACTCTTTATCATTCAGTTTGCTCTCTATAAAGATAGCTGAAAACTAATTAGAAATTGTTCAGCGGTTAGCCAATGCTGTCTTTGATCACTCCTTGCTTTTAAAGTTTGTGCCTGTGCCCATACCGCATTCCCAAGATGTTTTCATTTACCATCAGGAAAGCAGATAGAATTAGATCATGTCACAGGAGAGGAGTACTGAGAGGACAAGTAAAATCAATGCAAAAAAGAGAGACAGTTACAGTTTATCTCACAAGGGTTGTTTTTTTTTTAATTAAAAAAAAAAACACCACCAAATTGGGTATTTTAGGATTTTTTAGTATAGAAAGGAAATTGGTACAGTCCTTCCAACATGCTTATGATCAAAATCACAATGTAGCAGCCAAATATCCAGTGCTCATTGCTCATTGCTTCAATAGCTCCTTGTTAATTCACTTAACTCAAATATTGAAGTTATGTTTGGGAAGCCCCACTCAAAATTTACATGGCCAACTGACTCAGAAACATCCCCCTGCTTCCATTAACTCTTTTTATATCTTCCTTTCAAAGCCTCATCACTCACGGAAAATGAGCCACTAGTGGCAGGCTCTGATTTTGACGGGAACGCCACGGGAAAGGCGATTCACACATAGACGGGCAGAGGACTGTTTATGTAGCGCTCTCCAAAGCTCTTGTGGATACTCCTGTATTCAATATCCCAGTAAACAAGGAAGTTATCAGGACAGACTCCACACCATTGGCCATTTGATACCTGATTATGCGGCGGGCTTGCCAGCAAGCTTGCTGAATAGGCTTTAAAATATCTTATATGGCTCAGTGGTCTCATAATCCCCATTATACGAGACCTGGAACATCTCTTTTGGAATTCACCTCTGCTTCTTTCAGTGTAAGTCTAACTATCTTCAGCCTAAGCAGAACATATTGATCCCATTTGATTCTACAACACATCTGCTTCAAAGAGGTTTTGCCATTACAGCTTTTATTGGGAGGAAGCTTCGCTGTAAAGGGCAGCCCGCCGCCTGCCCAGCATTTATCAATACCTATCTTCAGGGAAAATGAGCTCATTAGCAACGTGCTATGCGGAAAGTCTGGAAATAAACAGCATAACAAATGACAACACATAAATTAGAGAGTAAAATATGCTATAGCAGTGATGGGCAAATTTGACATCACAGCAATGTCCCTGCCCACGCCCAGAGAGTAAAGGCCTGCACCTTGTTTGAAGTTCATTCTAGAGAGTAAACAGTAAGCGCTTCTCTTGCATTTGTCTTGCAGAATTAGCAGTGTGGCTAGAAATTGCTCTTCTGGGAAAAGCTTTACATTTTATGTTCCACATCTTCTTGGGAATTGTTGGCACCTCGGTCTAAATCTTATCAGTAGGTTTTACCAGCTATCTCCTTCCTCGTTCCAATTAGCATAGAGAGAAAAGAGCATTTATCTTTGGCTTCTTCAGGGGCTGAACAAGGTGATAGGAGTGGCAGATAATACTGGATGCGTCACGGGAATTTTTAGACCCATAGTTGCGTGCACTATATGCCCTGCGGCACAGGTTTTGAGTCCCTGGTGCTCTCCAGCCTCTGAGGTCTTCTACAACACATAACCAGGAGGATGCTAAACAGGGATGTGTATTTCAAATAGTGTGAGTGGCCTCTCCGTTTTGACAGAATCTCGCTTATCTCCTTAAGAAGATGAGACCCAAGCCTTTCATATAAGACAGTCAGTACTGGATCGAATCAAAGATTCCTCCAGCTCTGTATTCTGCCTCTGCCAGCAGCCCCTAGCAGACAAGGAGAGGACAGGAAGGGTCATCAGAAGATACACGTATAGGCGAGTGCGCAGTGGTGCTCCCTCCAACATCTGCCCTCCTAACTTCCAATCGTAAGGTGGCACAGGGACATCCAGAGCTGGGCACTGCACCTGGACCATAGATTTTAACAGCCCCTGAAGGACTCAGTCTTCACTAATGTATATCGAGTTCATTTTTTCATCTATTATACTTTCGAAAACACAGGCCCAAGGTTCACTTCTACCTCTCGATCAGCTCCCAGGGGAGGGAGAGACAGACAGAACATGCAGTCGCTGCTCTCTGGCCGCTTGGCCGTGCCTCTTTCGGAAATTTCTTATGATTGCTGAGGTGACACTTGAGAAAGGGGTAAGCAGGACTTCTGTTTTCATCATGTTTAAAAACAAACTTCCAACACCACCCAAGCAGTCCGGCAGCCTACAGTACAGGGAATTGTATCCACTCTTGCAAGTCCTGTGTGGGAGATCGGTGCATTAGATGTGAAACAAGTAGTGCTGCAGAGCAGGATTTGATACGTGAAAGGCCAGACTCCTCACAGACTGTCTCTGCTATTGAAAATAAAGCGGAGTCTTTTTCTAAGAGATTAGAAGGTGCTGAAAACAAGTTTGCCGGTCTGCAAATTAGCTGTGCTGGATATGTTGGCATGTTTAATATGTTGCTCAAGGAAAATAAAGTGCTACAATACAAGATAGACAAAGTAGATAATGAGGCCAGGAACGGGAATTCTAAGAATAGTTCTGCACGTCTGAGAAAACCGAAACAGGGAAAGGGGATGTTTTCTCTGCACAGTGGCCTGAGGATCTGTAGCACCGAGGGAGGACTGGGTGCTGATTGCTTTGATCTCTGCCAGAGGAGCGTGCAGAAAAAGCAATATATTCTGCAGGAGCCTGTTACCCGGTGCAGGGCACCCTTCCACCCCAATGGGAAGCTCCCAGAGATCAGGATATCTCAAAGATGGCTCAAGGCTGGGGAATTAACTCCCCCAACTTCTCACCAGCTCTGCTCCCAGGGTAAAATACAGCTTTTTGACCCTGTCTTCTCTAACAATTGCACAGAAATTGTCACAAAGCTGCCACGGCGCAGCCTCTTACCTTTGGGATGGGACGAGACTCTCCAGGGGCTGCTGTGATTCATGCATGGGTGGAAACCACCCACAAAGTGACAAGTGATCCCCATAGCCTCATTTACTTGCTCTGCTGTCTTATTAAACTGACTCTCCTTCCTGCTAAACACAGCACCTAGTCATTCATTTCACACGTGAATGTCTTGTTTCCAGTCACATCGAATGTTCACCTTAAACTAGTTCAGAGGGCCTTTTCTCAAAATGCTTCTCTCTCAGACAACCATTGTATCAACCAGATGATAATAATCAAAGTAAGCAGAAATTCTCAAAATCTGGTTTCTTTTACACTCAAGGCAATAGCACGTTCCTCTGACATCAGCCTGCCCATTTTTCCCAAGTGCAATATCTATTGAGTACAGAAATTTCAAATTTAAGGTAATCATTCTGACACGAGGGGAACTCTCTTGATTTGCCTGTGAGAGTAAATATGCACAAATTTCTACCCTGAAATCCTTTTTTTTTCCACCCAGTTTGCTGCCTCTTCCCCTCTCCTCCCCCTGACAGAAGTCAGAAAGCATCTTCAGCATCTCCTGCTCAAGAACACCAGTGAAGCAGCTGTTTAAAATGCCCACGTGGCTTCTGAAAAGAGGCCAGATAAAATGCATGTTTAAGTCTTTCTAAATCAGGGCGCTACACTTAACACAGGCCACTGTGCAAAGCCTTAGCCGGTCAGCTTGTTGGAATAGGGACCACTCACCTTTTTCCCAGTGCTAAAAACTTTGGTTTCTAATCCTGATTTGCTCTAATGTTGCATAAACAGAGACCTATCGGTGCCTGGTGAACAAGAACGGTTTTAGTGCAACTGCTTTACATTTACAGCTCCGTTTCAGCTTGTTTAGATACCCACAAGTTGCATGCGAATAGGTTTGTTCCCGTTACCCTGCTGCATTCTTGTCCGTTCCGTCACTGAATGCTGCTGCAGCGGATGACAAACAATTCCCCACATAAAAGGCAAGCTAAAGGTCATGCTGCCTCTTCATTCCTAACGCGCAGCCACTCCGTTTCGTTTGCTACAAGAGAAAGCGCAGTCCTCTCTTCACAAGAACTCTTTCCTAAATCTGTATTATTTAGGCCTCGATACAGAGGGGAGGGTGAGAAGCGCGGGCATCATCTTGCAAACACCCGTACCCATAAACAAGCAGACCCTGCAGGCTGGCTGGAGCCCCGCTGCCATGCACCCCGGCTCACATGCACCGGTGCCAGGCTCGGGGATCGCAGAGATGCTTCATAAGTTTTAGGAATGACTTTGGAAGAAGGGTACGGAGTGGGTATTCGAAATTCAGAAACGTCTACTTTGATGTTGCATGCTTTTCCCCTGTCATTCAAGCACATGTTTTTTTGTTTAAGGATGATTAATATATTTTTAATGTTTTTCCTAACTGAAGGGAAGCCTGTGCTATATATTAAAAGAGGCTAGAAAAACACCCCGAAAGCTGAGCTGGCATAAGTGGGTAGCCTGTCTGTGATGTTTATTATGATTTTTCCTTAAGATCCTTGTCTCCTCATTTTTCACTGTTTCTTTTTGCATTTGTCACTGCCCTGTTTGAGGCATCTTGTCTTCACTCCCGTCTAAGTCCAAGTCCCAAGAAGAATTCAACCCAAAACACCCTATGAGAAAGCTTTAACAAGTACAAAACCGAGCCAAGCTCCATGCAGAGCTTTGCAATACTTACAGAGAGCTAATTTTACTGTCACTGCTATTCAACTTGCCAAAAATCTGGGTTTGATAGTGCAGGTTTCAGGGTGTTTGTCAGGTGCCTGGGTGAGGGCACAACCTGGACCATCCGAACCTGGGTACGGGAGACCCAGAGCCGCTGCTCCGGCAGGGGAAGGGGGAGATTAAGCAGAGGTGACAGGCGAGCGTTCTGCCCCCAGTGTGGCTCCGCTCCAGCCGCCCTGCGGGAGCCACCTGCCCCAGCCCCGGCAGCCCCGGGGAGCACCTGCCTCCCCTCCACCCGCTGCGCATGGAAAAGCCATCTCAGGGTCTAACCCTGCGTCCAGGAAGATACAGCAAGTCCTACCAAAGGCGAGGGGGTTATATTCTCTCTCATGATGACATTTTTCAGCGTTAACAGGGGTAACGGCAGGTGATGGCTGCGCTTGACACAAGGGAAAAAAACGGCAGAAGAAATGTTTGTCAGCAAACGTTCAAATGTGAACGCTTCCTGGAACGGGGTTCACGGCACTTGTTAACCGCTGGAACTGGGGGAGGTACCAGGTTTAGCAGCAAGGGCTAAATCTGGGCTCAGGCTTATGGGTCAGATGAAACAGCTGCTTAAAAGTCCAGGAAAAATGACTGCTCCACTCACATGTGGCACGAGCTGTAACATTTATCAAGTAAATAAACAGAAGTCCATGAGGTCCTCAAATTCATTCATTTCTATTCCTATCATTTTCACCTTGCAGATAAGATGAAAAACCTCATTATATTTTACTTCCCTAAGTTTTATGGCCCTGACATATACTCAGAAAGATTGCCTTTGCTGCTGTTAACTACCTGCCGGCACTCTCATTAAGGTTCATTTAGGAATAATCTATTACCAAAAAGGAAAGGTCCAAGTTTCAAGGATGGATTATTTAAATCACAGCATGCCATTCTGCAGCAACAGGAAAACGGCCAATTCCCCCCACCAGCACCTTTCAGAGCTGCTCAGTGGGGGAAGAGACAGCCCACGGGAAGGTGTATTGAATTTCCAGATGGGAAAGAAATGGCAGAAAACTCAGGCCACCGTGACTCTGGACAAGTGCAAAAGAGCAATGCTTCACCCCAGTGCGAAGAGCTGCGTATAAAGAATATACATTCTGCACTGTCCCTTAAAAACTATCCACATGGATTATAAGAATATTTAAGAAAGTGAGTGCCCTGTGATTTTATTTGCATATATAGTATTCTTCTAACTTGCATTTATAAAACAGAGATACGTAAATGACTAATATATTCTTGGAAAATACACAAATACAAAGCACAAGAGTATTCTAAACTACAGATAATAATGCATATACCCAATTTTCTTTTCTTTGATTTTAAAAACTTCTCTAGAAAATTAAATGTATGCTTGCATCAAATTTTAGCAAATATTATAGTTTATATTGCTATCCAAGTACCTTCGATGGTTCACTTTAAAATATTTCTCATCTAGTTTACTTTTTAAAATGCAATTAAGTATAAATATTTTAGGAAAAGGTGAAAAAAATGCTAATGGAATAAGAGGGGAAAAAAAGTCAAGTAACGTTGACTGACGCATAAAAAGTAGGCTTTGTTAATGTTATATTCATTACCTTAGAAAAGGTTTTACAGGAAGTGCAGTAAATCCACCACAGATGTGATAAAGATTAAAACCTCTTTTAAAGCAAATCTGTCCATTTCAAATAACCCAAAAGGCACATGCAACATTTCTCAGCAATTCTCCACATAAATAGCTGATGAAACAAACTCAATATTAAACCGAAGCATTTCATAAATTCTACGCAAATAGAGTCCTGCTAATCAAGATGGAAATCACAAAATCCCCGTTTTTCCCTTCATCTCCAGGAGATATTAAAAAGCACTTAGAAGCTAATTTGAAATGTCGGTCCGTTTGCTCCCGCGCTGTGCTACCTACCACAACGACACAAAACCACTTGCAGTGCAACACGCAGGAGAATATAAGCACTGCATTTCCCACAGAACGCTACTTAAATTAAAAAATAAAATCATAATTTTTAAATAGCAGTATCTAAATGAAGAGTACATTATCGGATACATTTAAGGGAAGAAACGTTACTATTTTATCCACCATGTTCCATTTTGTTTTTTAATAGACCTTCTTTAGATGAACCAGGATTAAATATTTGCATTACGCATACCTATAAATGCCATCGAACAGCTGGGTCCTATCAACCCAAACATCACAAATGGCTTGCAAGATTCTGATTACTACATGCATATTTAATCAGCATTAACATTTTTTCCTAAAGAATATGTGACAGCGCAGTACAGTTAAATGAGAGTTTAAAAATAAAGAGTTAAACCAGCCACTTCATCATGATAACATGTTGTATTTCATTCTCCTCCAATGAGTGTCTCCGTCCTGCAATTTTCATTTCGGATTTCTCCCGTATATATAATTAATGTTTTAAAGCAGTTGAATTAAAATGAATATTTAGATCCACAATAGACGCCCAGAAGAAAAATAATCACTACTTCTACATACAAAAATATTTTGCTATTGCTTTGTAAGACGTGGTATAACCTGACCATTACATCCTACTCCCACACATGAGGGCTATAAAAGAACACCAAAAGATGAAATGGTGCAGCTGAAGAGGAAAAACAGCCTTGGGACCCAAACCTGCAAACATTTTTTCCCATGATTAACTATTCTGCCATGAGGAATCTCATTTGAATCATTAAGAGTACTCAAAGTACCAAAGTTAAGTACATACATAAGTATTTACAGGCTTGGACTTTGATATGACCCGCGGAAGCAGCAGAGAAACTCTGTTCCTATTTTTCTTTGCCCTCAGCTGAGCTAATTCCCATCGCTAACAGGGAGGATTTCTTCAGGGAAAAGACCACTCATTGCATGGCAGCTTCCCCAGTACACAGAATTTTAATTCAGATTTCTAATTTGAAGAAAAAGTTATCTCTCTCCCAACAAAAGCAGTGTAAAGAGAACATGTGTGCAGATTGCAGCCCATAAAACAACTATATATAGCGTTAAATATTTGCATATCTTCTTATGTTAGCTTGGCAAGAATTAAATTTGCTACTCATGAGTATTGCTGACATTCCAAGTTCATGCCAAGAAATGTATTTACTACCACACACTGCCATCTTTTATATAACGTAGCATATGTGTGTGGTTATATGCATGTACATGTACGCACACACAGTCAAAAAGAGCCGTGCCATAAATAATAATAAATCAAGTGAAAATAATATTTAACCCCCCCACACCAAACTCACTAATAAACACAAGCAATATATAGACAAAACCTATGTTTGACTTTCATCATGATGTAATTGCTATTTCAGATCAAACCGAGAAAATTAACACGCTAGCCAAACTAACATGAAGTAGGCTAATTTGGCCAAAATGTTCAATTGCTCACTTTGTTTCTGCCATAAAAATATTACTGAAAAATTCCAATTATGTAAATAAGGTAGGAACAAAAAAAGTGTTAAAAATATAATTCGGTTCCAATGGAAGAGGAACGTACGAGGGTATGAACCCTGCTTCTTAATCAGGCTAATTCTCTGCTGAAGAAAAGCGCACAGATCGGGGTAGAACACAAGCGATCCAAATACAGCACCGTGTGTTACAGGGAAAATGTAACTTTTTTTTCTTAAAAGAAAGCAATGCAGTAAGTATATAGATTTCAAGGCTTAAGAAATTTTCCCAATGGATGGCATACATAATTTGATATATTATATGTATTTCCTTGTACGTTTCCTCCAAATGCCTATACTCAAATTAAGTCACTTGTAATACGCTATTTCTCAACAGGAGCTTTAACAGACACCAGATCTTTCACTCATCTCTGACTATGCTATTTTCTCACAGAAATAACCAAGAACCAAACTTGTTTCCAATTAATTCCCTGATGTCCCATGTCTATGAAAGAGCAAGGCACCAGGCTAAGAGGAGCCCACAGCGCGATAGCCACGGTCCAGACTTGGACAACGCCCGATCTCTGTGCCTGTGGGGTTGTTGCAATAGATTTGCATTCTCTGCTGCGCAGAAGGCGGGACGAGTTCGGCGCTGAGCAAGGAAGTCATGATTTACCTTTCACGTCTGCATCAGGGCTTAAGAGGAGTGTATATCCTTGGGTGGTGTGTTCTGTTGGTACCAGATGTGCTGGTACAATGCTGTTGGGCCCCTGCACTTGTTTTATTGCAAGAAAAAGGGCATCTCCTTGTCTAAAGGGGTTCCCACCTGCTGGAACATTCCCTGGAGTCCCCAGGGCCACTTGGCAGGGTTTAGAGCAGCTAAAGCAACCAGTCCAGACCCCCAAAGCAGTTATGAGCAGACATCCATGTCTACACCATTTGAGCACCCATATTGACTTGGTTCTTCCAAGTCAAGCATGGCTCGCCTCTAACTGAGCCTGTAGCCCTGCCAGAGCTGCAGTGACTCTTATGGGTCACGTCATGGCAACTGGCAGAAAGATGAGTACACTCCCCGCTTCACAAATTTCTCTGGCCGTTATCAAATGCTTATGTACTCCAAGACCACATCAATTATACAAATCAATGTAAAGTTCACCATAAAAAAGAAAATCAAAACATTTGGGTGAATGCACAAAATTCCGCAGAGAGCACCCTCAGGATTTCTGCTAGTGAGATGGAGTAAATGCCCGTAAAATGTAGACAGCTGGTAATAACATCACGGCAAGGAAGACCCTGCAGATTGCTTAGAAGCTCAAGTACATTCCAATTTGAAAATGGTTAAGTAAACTACATAAACTGAGTGCAAGTCATATTTCAGTAATTTACCTTCTCAAAAAGAAAAAACCAACTTAAAGGGAGACTAAAATATACAGGGTTTGAATTTGTTTGCGTAAGAAAGACACATCCTAATTTTTCTAATGCGTAGTGTTAATAGTATATATTTAAATGAGCCTCTATAATCTGTCATCCGACTACTTCAAGTGTTTCTTCTATCAGCAGAAACAGGGGCCTGGATGTCAGCAGTTCTGAGACAAGGCAGCTCCCTTTACCTTCCGCGAGAGCTATGCATAGCTCCAGGCTCTCCAGGAGGAGGTCTCCATGGGGCAGGGCTGCCCCTCGCCCTGCCGAGAGGTGGTGGCTCTTGCTCTGGCATAGCTGCCGCCGCTGCATACCATGCTCCCTTCTTCATGTGAAGGTCTCAGAGTTTGACCTAATTTTAATTTAAGTTGTAAAATCACAACCACTATTTACTAGTACATGAAAGCCAGCACTAGGCCAGGGAACTACCTGGTCTAGTGGGAGGTGTCCCTGCCCAGGGCAGGGGCGTTGAAACTAGATGATCTTTAAGGTCCCTTCCATCCCAAACCATTCGGTGATTCTACGACTCTATGAACTATTGGTTCCTGACTGCCTTTCCGGATACAAGCCAGCTACCATTTCAGGAACAGAACAGACAATACCCGCAAAACTTCTGAGATTTTACTAAACATAAGAGCAGTAAGTGGAGCAACCAGTAACTCCTATGGTAGGAATTCCAAAACTCAGCATTCCAACAAAGAGTTCATAAAAAGCATCCATCTATTTAACAAGAAAAATCCATTGTGGATTGTTTTAACTTCAAAGTAATTTATCAGCTCTGGAGAGGTATTAGGATTGTATTTTATGATCCTCCTCTGGCATGAAGTTGCCCAGGAGGTAGTCTGAGCGGTCAGTGGAGAAGCCTTATCCAATGCTTCAGGGTCCTTGGGATCTCTGGAGACAGTGAAGCATCACTCAAGGCCCACTGACCTTTGCAGCAGGATAAATAGCAAAGGGAAAGGGCCATGTCCCCTCCCTGATGTCCCGAGCATCCCCTGAGCAGGGCTGGCTGCCGTGGTGGGCAGAGGGGCTGAAGAGCAGTGACCCTGCCGAGGGGCACATCGGGGCAGCAGGGGCGGCTGAGCCGCTCACCTCCCTCCCCTGCTCCAGGCTCATCTCCTGCATGAGCCACAGGAATTTAACCCAAGACGTGTATATAGCAGGTCTGGGAACACAGGAATCCCTACCCGTCCACCTCTTCCCTGCACCATGTCTGCCAGTAATGGGTACCAGTGCGGCAGGAACGGAGGCATAAGAGCTGTAGCAAGTAGCTGCGGAGCAATCTTCTTTGGAAGAACAAATTCTTCCAAAGTCTAGGATGTGAATGTCTGCACTTACATCTGTTCTGAGTTTTTAAGCGCATTTGGCTGTATTTTAATATATGTAATAATTTAATTGTAATAGCTGTCCATGATATGTGCTTTTTGTATAAATACGTTTCAGACAAGGCCTGGTCATTTGGGGGATTTAATTAACAACTGCCTGGAAATTCTTACTTGAAAACTGACAAAGTTAATGAGCGTGCAGGTGACTGTCACCAGCGGAGTTGCCAGAGAGTCACCAAAACCATTTATGAAACTTGAAAAAAGGGAGAAGAAACTGCCCCCCCTCAGTTTCAAGTTGATGAATGACACATGTGAGTGTGCCCTTAAACAAATAAACAAAACGGAAACAAAAAAAAATGGGGAAAAAAAAGGTTTCCTGATTAAATAATGAGCTATTGCCTGGAACAGCAAACACACATAAACAAATGCAGTGACTGTGAGAGCTAAAATGAGGAGAGAACAGTTTCAGTAAAGACCAAGAGCCTCTCCAGAGCACGAGCTGTGAGCAGGACGCGGAGCCCACGTCACCCGTATGGCTGGCACCAGCTACTACTGAGGCCATTAGTTACCAAAATGTGCTGAATTTTTTTAGCACTGACCCCAGCTCCTTCCATCTCCTGGAGTGCATTTCTCTTTTTTTTTCTGCAATGGGTTTGTTTTGGTTTTTTTTAAAGTAGCGACGCAAAGTAAAAGGGTGGAACAGGTTGATACGGTGATGGTATTAGGTTTTGATCTCTCGCTTCAAACAAAAGATGCACACCCAGCTATCAAAATAAAGTGAACATTGTTTAACGCTACTTGCCTGACTTTCCCTCGCCTTTTACCTTGCACAGTCATACAGGTCTGAGCCAACAGGATATAAAATGTTACCCAACCAGAACCATCCACAGTGCAGATATTTGATACCCACGTTGCCTCTTCTTGTTTCTGCAGCCCTTTCATAAATGTCCTTTTTACCTTAGTCCTCTTTGTCATATTTAAGTCATTTTCAAAAGAATAACAAACTCCCATCTAACGCACGGTGTCAGAAAGGGAAAGTCGTTTTTCCGGGACGGCTTCCCTTCCTCTCTGTCACAGAGCGGCAGGCTACGGCGGCTCCCAAAGCAGGTGACTGATTTGCAGAAATGTTACGTACAACCGGGAAACCCTTCTCTGTTAAGCAAGAGTAACTGCAACTGCTACAAAGGTAGCAGCAGCAGCATTATATGCAGCATTCTTTTAAATGGCAGAGTTAAAATATTAACGTGCAATTAGGACCTTCCACGCAGTCCGTTATTTTAATATTGCCCAACCAGAAAGATGTCAATGTATATATTATTCCTAAGGATTCCAAACTTTTAGATATCTCTAGCTGGGAAAACAAACACCACCACCCCCTGCTCCCTCCAAGCCTCCCATTTCCTATTCCTGCAACGCAATAAAAATGCTTGCAAAAGTTTTTGGACAGTCTCCTATCTTTTCTCCTGTTTGTGGAGAAAAATGAATGTTCCTCAGATTCCTTATAACAGAGAGAGGTTTAAAATAGTTTCTAAAACATTTTATAGCATCTTAAAATATTCTCTTTTATCTTTTATATTTTTCTTACAGATTATGGGCTGAGTTTAAAAAACCCTTGGGTGCTACTTTTGGAGTTGAGTGTATGCATATGGTGCACACATTTCCAACTAAGTGATGACTTCCATGAGACGTAGTACTATATGTGGGTGGGATGCTGGCAAGTAACAGATTTTAATGTACAATTCAAATAAGGGCATGAAAATCCAAGTTTTGCAATAAAAGAAACATGTCGAAATTCAATGGGAGAAATTTAAAGTTATTTATTCTCTGCCTTCAAAAGAGCTGGGATTTTTGGTTATGTCCCGAGGCTGTACAAAATGGCTACATGGAAAATTTGTTTCCAACCAAATCTGCCCGGGACTGCAGGCATTAGGCTGGTTTTGTGATGTCATCTAGAGTATTGTTTCCCAGAAAATATGGAATTGATTGCATTTTGCTAAGTGAAGTGGAAACAAAAAGTTTTCTCATGCTCAGTTGTAATCACTTCAAAATTAGGGCTAATACATCTTTCTGCCCTCGACAGAAACCTCTTTACCTACAAGCGACTTCAGCAGCCTCGAGCGAGGTGTGCTGATACCATGATGCCGCCTCAGAAACGGGCTCTTGGTGTTAGCTGGGCAACAGTGTGGCTGCGTTAGGATGCGGATAGTGTGGTCTTTCGAGCTGGAGTAGCAACACTATAAAAACCCTTTGCCCAAGGCACTAGCATAATTAGGGATGGCTCTGATCATTAGTGCTGGAGAAGCAGTTATATTGTTTTGCAATTTATCCAGTACCAGCGAAACTCTCAGCTCTGTACAGTACATAGTTCACATTTATTTCCTTCCCCAAGGAAAGTATAGATTGACCACACCACGAAATGTGCTGGGACTGGGACATTGCGTCCCAAATACGTTACAACAGGCTCTGCTCTTTGTTGTGTAGACACTGTTACTGAACTGCGTTATAGCCCCACATTAATAAAACATTTTTAGGTCTTTAAATGTGCTGACAGGATAGTACATAACAGATAACCACCAGATTCTTGAAAGTCTAGCATCAAATTTGTACAGATCCAAGTGATTTACCAACAAAAGTCTTAAAGGAAGGATTTGTTGTAAAGACGGTTCCTGAAGAAACAAAAAGTAGGTGTCTGTTTACTACAAAAACGGGAAAATGTTCTCACAAATGGAGGGGGTGGGTGGTGACAGCGCAAGGCACAGGAACGTAAGTGGGAGAAAGATGAAAAGTTTGGGGGATGCGGTATCAGGAAAGAGCAAGAGGTTATGTAAAACTAATGAGACATGCAGAGCCCTAAAACCACATGCTATTGCCCAGGGACCAAATCCCACAAACATCCCATGCAATTTAAGAAAATCATTTTTTCTCATCAGATCTAAGACATACAATATAGTAGGAAAATAGCGTCTCCTTTTTTTTTTAAGCTTGGCACATCATCAAAGTCTCCTGTGAAGTCAAAGAAAAGCACCTCCACCCTAAACTGAGGCTTCTACACGGGGAAAGAAAACACGTTCCCTTCGCTGGCTATTTCTACCAATGAAAGCAGAAAGTAGGTGGGAGACACACGGAGCCGTCAGCTCTTCCCATTCCACCTTAATTAAGCTGGCATTCAGCTAGGACGCTACTTCTCCAAAAACGCCATCCAAACCTGCAGTGAGCCAGCCCACCCCTTCACCCAAGATGGCACCTGGGGAGGTCCAACGCTACCTCGAGCACCGATTTACCCCTGGCTCGGAAGGGCTCTACCTCCCGCCAACCCACCCGCTCCCCGACGTGCCTGGGCCGCAGTGGCTTTCCAGACGACGGCCGAGGCCTCGCCCTCGCCTGCGAGCCGGCGGCTCCCAGGCCAATGGGGAATGGCTGCGGACTTGAAAGACACTGCTGCTTAAAAGGCTCTCTCATGTTTCAGCTGACCATGTGTTTTCTCTTAGTACCCTGTGAGTTCAAATACCTCTGTATAACAGAAGTCAGACTGAAAAGGCATTGTGCATAAAATAAGTCTTATCCGCATTGGTACGAGCCTTTGTGCTTTTTAAAAGCATATACGAGTAGGCAGGGTGCTATTCAGGCTACTTGGTGCGTAGACTGCATCTTGTTCAAATTCAGTGATTTAAAAAAAAAAAAACCAAAAGGTTTGTAAAAGTTTTCTTTTAAACCTGATCTGTAGCAGCACAGAAATATTTAACAACATCCACATCATTCATAGGTAACTATCTTTTGAGAAAGACCAGATTTCTCTCTCTTTACGTGTAACGCCGCTAGCTCGAGCGCATGTGCCAACCGCAGGATCAAGCTCACAGTAACGACACAGTTTGTAACAGCGTCCAACTAAATCCTAAAGCTAATCCCAAATCACACAGCTGTTTTCTAAAAAAAAAAATAACATTTAAAAATAAAATTGTACTAGTAGTTCTTCGTATTGAAGGTTGCGAGTCCACCACTGGCAAGAAATCAGAAACGCGCCAACAAGGTGTTTGGTGAACACACCCCAGTTGAGAAAAAGTCTTTGTTATCTCTGATTTTTATTACTTTTTTAGAGGTACTGGGTTTACAGTTTATTCAATGCACTTAGAATGCCACTAGATGTATAATCACTGAAGCAAAACTTCCACACAGAATGAGTAGTCGCTTCCACAAAATAAGGTGGTATTGATTCAACTCGGAAACAGGGACTTCTGGAGGGCAACAGCTTAAGAAAGAATTTTGATTAAAATGAGAGGCTCATATTTTACGATACTTTGCTTTCTACCAAGTTATTCATTGTCCATGAGCAAACATTGCAGCAGCACTCCTCAAAGTCTTTGCATTTATGCTGCAAACTCTGGCACTTGCACATAAACATCATTTAAGACGATGTGATGGACTCTGCGTATTTGATCTCACCACCTACTTACCCAGCTAAGCCCCTTGCTGACTCGTAGGCATGGGAATTAGGAAGCAGCTGAGAGGTGTCTTGATTGATGATTTTAGGTACTAACACATGGGAAAAAATAATCTCTTGGTGGTGCCTTTACAGCCTTGCAGATACATGGCTAAAATGAAACGTAGACAGACAGACAGACACACAGCCTCTTGCTTTTCCCAGGGTGGAGTTGCAGGTTTGCTTTCAAGACAGGAGAGCCTTCCGGTGCAGGGCCCCGCTGTGCGGCACTGTCCTCACTCCGTAGCCACCGCATCCTCCCCGCTGCAGCCCAGCATGCCTGCACCACTCCCATTTACTCTCTTTTTTCTAACAAGAGCAGGAGTGCCCATGCTGCCCACAGACTACTCCAGACTCCTGCAGACCCACGCTTGGATTCACGTCAGGCGTCAGGGGTTTAGCCAGTCATCCACACAGGGCAGAAATAACTCCTGCCTCCCTAGCCCCGCTTAACAGCCTAAGCCCAAAACCCACAGAGGCCAGGGATGCGTTTTGAGGCAGTGCAAATAATCTTCTCTTAGGCTACTCGGAATCCTTTTCCCCAACCATGTCAGTAGGGCCGAGGGAGCTTCATCTTCTTCTGCACCACGGGCGCTTGGCAGCTGCATCCACCTGAGCAAACCATACTGCAGCAGCTCACAGCTGCCAACAAAGTCTTGTGGATGGCAGCACTAGGGGTTTCCTATTCCCTACCTGCAGTTTCCCTTCACACAGAAACCTGAGACCGGCAGCCTTTAAGCAGCGTGTTATCTGGAAGAGCCAGAGGTATATTCCAGATTTCGTGTTTAAATTCCCTCAGCCTGCTGACCTCTCCTCTTCTCGGGGAAAACGCAGGCTGCATCACTGGGCAGGACTTCAAAACAGGTAGGGACAGGGATTAGACACTATTGGTCTACTCAGGGTGGAGATCTTCTTTCCTTAAGAAAGTCTACAAGTCTCCTGATTCAGGTTTCCTGGAGCACAACGCGTTCTGAGTTGCTATGGGTTATGAACACGTGTTAGGGAAATTAAATAAGTACCTAATCCAAGCACCACTCAGTTAATTAATACTGTGCTGTTAACAGGGCTATAACTGCATGCATTTCATGAGAATTAACAAGATTTGTTGGCATTCACATGGTCTCACATCTCCCGGGTGACAGCAGGGACCATGCAGTGGGGATTTATGCTCTGGCCGCTGCCACCAGTGCCCAGAGGGGCTGGGCAGGGACCCCGGCGCCGGTGCCCGGGGGGGGTCTGATCTCCACCATCACCTCCAGCGCCCGCTGAGGACGGGCACAGCTCGGTCCCCGCTGCTGCAGCCGACTGTCCTTTGTGCGGGAGAATTCCTGGTGGCTTGGCGCAGAGAGAGGGGAGATGACCCTCTGGCCTACTGATTAAATGGACTAGAACTGAACTTGCAACAAAAATAAACGCAGCAAGTACACAAATCAGCAACACTTGCGTGACTTTATGAAGACAGAAATCAAATTACTTCAAGATGATCTTTACAATTACGTTAGCAAGTTCAATAGAGCATCAGAGATGACAGCTGTAGCTTTCTGCGGCAAGGAGCCCGCGGAAGGCGGTGACAGAGCTTCTCCAGGCTTCGGCAGCAGCAGGGCTGAGTCCCTCTTCCCCCTCGTTCCTCAGCCATTACTCACACGAGCACCACGAAGATTTTCATTAAACAGAATTGGGGAAAAAAAAGTTAGCATAGAAATGGTAAACCTGCTTTGTGTTTGGTGCTAGCTAGGTGAGACTTCTAGTCTCTTCAGTTCATGACTTCCTCCGTTTGCTTCTCTTCAGCGGTCTGTCTCCTCAACTTTGCAAACTCCTACGTGTAGAGAGGAGGTGCACCTGCCCCGCTGCCCGCACACTGCCAGCAGCAACGCCTGGAGCCTTAGCGATGGGCCCGGGTGCTGACAGTAAAGCTGTGGACATAACGCTGCAATAACAGATGGGTTTTGCTGGCTGGCTGGCTGTCTACATGGCTACCCGTTATTAAAAGAAACGATCTTGCTTGCTTTTATAAATTTCAACTGTTACAATACTTCGGATTAAATTATTTACCCCCAAACACTGGACTTGCCTCCCTTACTAAGAGTTAAAGTTATCCATTTTCAGGAGTAAGCAGGACCCACAGCAATTTGTAGATGCAAACCACACCAGATAGAAGGTTTATATGCTTGAAAGGTCAGTGCTACGCATTTGATGTGGACTACACGAGGTTTAGCCAAATGATACAGGCCACATGATGGGGCAAATTTCTGTAGATCTAAGATGAGGTCCACATATTCTGCTAGTTTGCTCATTTGCAAACATCTGTAGCAGAACACACTGATCTTCCACCTAAAAAAACCCCACACAAATGGAGTCAGTTCCATTTGTTTTCCATATATGGGAAGAACTGTCTCTAAACAAATTTAATTCCTGACTCCAAGTGGGACTGAAGATGCTCTTCAGATAAGAAGTGGTAAAATAAAATCGCAAGAGATCACAGAAAATGATGTTGTTATTGCCTTCCTGCAGCATTCATCTAATTTTATGTTTCACGTTGGGGCAGTTTGGCCTTCTCATAAGACCAGAAAGACAGCAGACAAACAGCAGTTGAGCGGGGCTTAGTCTGCACTCATGTAACCCAGCAATCATATTTCAAGGGAGAAAATGATTTCCTGTCAGAAATATAGACTGAAACTGCCAAGAAAATCTCTCCAAAGCTACAAACTTATCGCCATTCAGCCATTAGACTTGTGATGAGGAGAAAAATCAAAATTGCACCACTTAGTGAACCATGGATGGAATATCACGCAGAGAGGAAGAAAAGAAGATGTAGCCATGAAGTCAGCTTGAGTTCTACTAAATACTTTGTTTTGAAAGCACACTTCTAAAAAATCAGAGAAGTAGGTAAAAATACAGTTGCAGTTACAGCCTACCCACTGTGACATTTTTTCCAGACAACTGGCAAGATTTTGTATTAGCTGCAAAACCATGTCTGAGCAATCTTGTGGATTCACTCGTCCCACCATCCTGGGTGCCAGAACTATCGTGTGTGATCAACAGCGGGTTGGCTTTAGGACACCGCGCATACGATGTGCAACTGGGGGGCCACCGGCCTGGGAGCACGGGCTTGGGTAACTCTTCCATCCTCCCCGGCTGCAGTCCAGCTTTCGTAAGGTTTATAGCAGGATTACAGTCTTTTCAAGTTAGAGCAACCAGGAAAGGAAAGTTTGAGAGATGATGTTCCTTCAGCTTTTGAAAAAGTATTTGCCCAACGATAGTGAATTTCTCTCCCCAATGTAGGGTGTTCTGCTCTTTTGGCACCAACCGTAGGAAAAGGGAAAAAAACCCTGCAAAGTGTGATTTCCTGATAAAGCTACTTGTAACCTGTAACCTTCTTGGTCCGTTTTCATCTGGTTTGTTCTGTTGGTTGTTTTGTTTGGGTTGGGTTTTTTTCACATTTTCAACTGCTGAGCCCAAAGGAGATCCATGCTGGAATGGATGGTCGGTTCATCGCAACGTTATCTCAGGCAACGTCAGAGATTTTCAGATGTGAAACCCTGGTCCAGTTTTTTCACACTGGTGGCTATAGCAGATAAAGCATCATCACTAATGTAATATCCAATGTATTATTTCAACCTCCCTGAGGAAAACAGACTGGAAATTCAATTATCTATTGCCACAAGTCACTTTTTTACACCATGAAAACAAAACCCAAAGCAGATTAATTTTTTTTTTTTTTCACAGAGCTCCAGAACACAAAACTTATCAAGAAATGGGAAACACAGTAAGAGCTGAATCTGACTATAAATTCTGACACACCTCCACTAATAATGATTAATGACTAAGAAAAAGAAAAGGGAGGCTGCATGCACAAATGCCAACCTGAACTGACATTAAGACATACAGCTATTTTAAATATTTTCCCTTCTAATTACATATTTCTTACTACTGTAGACTATTCAACATACAAAACCAGATTGGCTCTATTGCCTGTCTCAAAAGCAGCAGGCAGTCAAATAAGCTCCGAAAAGCTAATTCAAACGCCACAAGCAAAAGAGCACTGCTTTTTCTTCCACAGAAAATCCAAATAAAGCTCATTTACTTCCCTTGTGAGTATGAGACAGAGGTATTAACACCACAGCAGAGTTGTTCTACCGTAATATATGAACAAGGAGATTGAACAAGAAGCCCGAATGCCCAAACCTGCAGGCTCTGCTACAGCCTCCAATATTTTTACTTACATTTCAGTGGGAGCCCAACTCATTTGGCTCGTGGAGAGGGCTGTGGCCCACCTAACTCAGCTTGTTCACCATTACAAGAATGATCTCTAAAGGAGAGAGCTCAAGAGCGTGCTAGTAAATAGCATTCAGGGTATGCCACTTTGTTCACCACTTTCCAAGGACCAAAATTACTTTTCCTGAGCAGAATGGCTCTTTTTAAGACAGCTTTACAACTAATGCACGGCCCCTCACATTCTACGTGACCTGAGCTTCGCTGTTCAAGTGCAAAAAAATGTAGATTTTTGTATTTCCCCATTGACAGGTGTAAATGAGAGTGTGTGCGCGCCAGAGCTGCGCACGCAGCAGCACAGGCTGTTGGAACTCGGTGGGTCCGCAGAGCGGTGGGTGTTCCACCAGCGACATGACTTCAGCAGGAGGCTAAATGCTTGCGGTATAAAGCATACCGATGTTATTAGCACGACACCAGCGTGATACCCCACTCTGCTCAACCCACCCCGACCGCGGGTTGCTTCACCTTCGCCCTCCCAGCCCGGCTCCCGGGGGAGGACGATGGCTGTGGCAGCGCGGGAGGCAGCATGGCTGGAGGGGGCTGTGGATGTCCTCCTGCTCCCCAGGAAAACTGCCTACACAAACCGAAGCTGCTGAGCACACAAATTTGTGGGTTCTTTTGGGTTTTTGGAGGTGGATGAGGGAGTTTGGGTCATGCCAGGTGTTCCAGCAAGGCCACATCTGGCAAAAAGCAGGTGCCTAGGGACAGAAAATAAACCCCATCCCTTAATGCCACTGACCTCTCATAGGAAAAGCTTAATAGTGCGTTGATATTTGGGGGTATCAAGGTGCCCTCTTTGCTGTCAATTATCATGCAAGGTCGAAATAGCACCATTTGTCACTGGTTCAATGCCACGTAACACATCTGGAAGCAGGGTGTTGGCGGTGTTTGTGTTATGCTCTCAGCGGGAGACGGTTTGCTAGTAGAGATCATGACAGCACTGCTGGAGATGAAAACACCCAAAAAAGTGTCCATGACTGGCAACTTTTATTTTGTAACATATGTCAAACTCTTGTCTGTGATGTGGCACAACTAGCTATGGTATGATGTCAGTGCAACAGCACATATTTTAACATACAATACAATTGTCTGGGAGAAGTTAATTCAGCTCCCTGCTGCGAGACGCATTACGTGACGACCAAGTCCTGAAAAGAGCTCAAGTCCACTTGGAACAGCCCTGTGAGCTGAAAGGGCTGCTCACAAGGCAGGATGCACCCGGCAGAAATTTCCAGAAGTGAACTGTAAATGGAAAACCTTTAAACGAACACTAACATTAACCAAACTGGATGCAGAATTACTAGTTTGGGTTGGGCCTCCTCAGAGTGATGAAGCAATTCCCTGAGAAATGCCTCTATATGTTCAGAGCCTGCACTTAAGGCGGATTAGCCATGTTGTCATCTTATGCGAATACCAGTCTTTGCTTGGTAAAACGAATTAAAAACACCAAAATTACTCCAGCAAAGAGTTCTCAACAGCGTTTGTAACCTCAGGGATGCCGTTATAACAGCAAAAGGAACCAGCAAAATACAGACTGGTTTACCAATGCTGTTTTACTGCAGAGCAAAAACACAGTTTATGAAAATGAAACACACCAAGGAAATACTTTGCTCAGCCCCCAGCGTGATGGTACAGTTCCTCCAGAAACGAAAGTCCTTCTTCATCCCTTCCAACACGGAGCTTAGGAAAAAATCACATCTGACGTGAGTCATCTTCTCATTCAGACATGAATTCAGTTTATCCTTGCTGGAAGGATGATCTAACCCCTACCTTCTCCAGACTTTCTCAATGGGGAAGCCAGGCGCAGGGGTAGAGACGAGCTCAGTGACAGAGGTGAAAAGAGGAAGGAAAAACATACACAAACACACAGAAAAGCGATAATTCTGGAGTTTTCCTCCAGGAAACCATGTGCCACTGCACAGCAACAAAAATAACCCAGGGGTTCCCTCTCTGCTCCGGCTCCCTGTGAGGAGCCACTTTAAAGCTTTTAGAACATTTGCAGAGTCTGAGAGAAATGGTTTTTGTTTAACTTCAGCTACTTCAGAAATGCCTGGGGCCTGAAGAAACATATTTTTGGATTGCTCTTAAAGAACCGGCTGAACTTTGAAGTTTGGGGAATTTTTTTCAGATCAAATGTTAAATTAATAAACACCAACATGACAAATCGGTCTGAGTACTAGGGAAAAAATTAACAATCACTAAAAATCTTCTTGGATTAATTAATTGTGGCATATTGTTACTTATTCTAATACGCTGACGGGTCTGGCACTTCAAGTCCTATAAGCCACGCTGCATAATGTGTTTTTGTCTTAACTAAGCACGTTTGGTATTATTGCCCATTTGCCCCAAAGAAATAAAAGGCATATCATCACCGTTTAATAAATTTCAGTTTGGGTAATAATGAGGTCACGAGTAACTAGTTTACTTATGGATCATTTAAGTTTAAGAAACGTGCACAGAAATTCAAAGCACCTGGAATCTAAATTACTTCTTTGTACACAGCTTCTTTATAAGAGAAGTTTCATCAATGCCACTGAATTTACCCTCCACTTTCTTGTTAATTGAGGTGCTCGACTAAAGCGTCCCACGTGACTCATTTGTTCTTCACCGTATTGCAAGAAATGGCTGGATAAGGAAAGCTTGACTCCGTGGGAAGTCATGGGTCAGCCGGCTGCGAGCCACACACAGGCTGTTAATTCCAGCTACACGGTTGCAGAATCATCTGCTAACACCGGACAAACAGGAACAGCATCGTGCCGGTATTGCCACATCCACAGTTTTCTGTTCTCGCCTCAATTCTCCTCACCCCATTTTCGGAAGGAAAAACATGATTCATTCTTAATAGGTGCCTATTAAGTACTTAAAAAGCAATAATGTAAAACAATCTCCCTCTATAAATACTGGTAAACAACAGTTTACTCACCGCTGTAGTCCCTTACCACCCTAGTGAAGCATAGAGGTAACTATTCAATAGACTTTTCTGTAGATTTCAGGGACGTTTTTTCAGGAACCTGAGGACTGTAACGCTTCGGCAGCCCAGAATTGTACCTACACCGAGGACCATTGGAACAAGTTTGCTTCTCACGAGCGGATTTGTAAAAAAAACCAAAACAAGCAAGCAAACAAACAAAAGATTAAAAAAAAATACCCCTCCAGATCCCAGATTCTAGTCTATTCTCATTAACGCAAGCCACGTTAATTGTACCAGGACATTCCTACTGCAGGATGGAGCTGAGATGGGAGAGTTCCTACTGATTTTATCCCTGGGGAATCCTACATCAGAATCACCTCCCTGAAAAACGCGGTCCCTGCAGAGGGCCAGATCCTCCGCAGGGGCTGATGGACAGGGTGCTTTGATTAACACCACAAGCTCCTGACCCAGAACATCAGCGCCCTGAGGAGGATTCCAGCAAACATCTGTTACCATTAAAGATCGTTGGTTGAGATCTACACCCAGAGAGGGCCAAGGCTGAGGGACTGCATAGTTCCTCTCTGAGGCTTAAACAGCACACGGATTTGAATGTTGGCGGAGCAACATTTAAGGAAATCGGCTGCAGAATCAGAAACAAGGAATGTGAAGCTGTCCATTTAGTGGTTTCTCTAAAGCTTCTCCGTTTAATATTTGCAAATTTAATATTTACATGTGCAAGCCTTACAAAAATTATCTTACGGGGAACAGCTTCTGTACTTCTCATAACAAACAAATGACCAAAAATACACGGTTTGTATAGCAGGGGTTTACAGCTGGGATCCTATATTACTTCTTAGAGCCACTTATCTAAGATCTAGTATCTATAAAAAGCCTCTCTGTTTGCTATTTACACAGGTGTCCTGGAGCATTGTATAATCATGTAGCAGATCAACATAGCCTTAGGATCTGAACGTATAATAAAAGTACGTTAGGATCATGACATAGAGGGAAAAGTTGGCTAGCACTTGACACTGATCTTTTATTCCTTCCAGGAGTTCACCTAGACATGGCGGATAGACATCTTCAGTTCTTCATGAGAATAAGGCGAAGAAAACACATCTTTTCCTAATCCTGTTCACCTAGATTTTTTTATATGTAGAGTCAAGCTGGCATCTCACATAAGTGCTTAAATTTTCCCACTCTTATTTATGCCAAGTAATTCCACTAAACTTGGCAATAGGTCTCCTACAGTAAGATCCACAAGCCAGAAGTCTTGCAAGATCTCTACTTTCAGGAGTCAAGCTTTAAAAGAGTAAAGCCATAGCAACTTAAAGTATTCAAAATATACACCACCAAGGAGGACAGTAAGACATGAGAGATGACAGAGTCTACACAAGGCATAGATGTTTCCACATATTCTCTAACCACAGAGAGGATCAGAAACTACATTACAAATTAAAGCAGATTCTATGATAAAAATGCCCTCCAGAAAAGGCATATATCATCCCTTCCAAAAAAAAAAAAAAAAAAGAATGTGATGTATTATCCATAAAATCCTCCACAATGACTAATGTATCATTTCAGTCAGCCAAATCCTGAAGACACGGTTTGAATCCTAACAAGGTAACAACAAAATCCACTAGAATGTAAGAACAAGGGACATATTCAGTTCCTATTACATCTGGCTTCATTAGAGCTATTTCTCCTCTTAATCTGCTGTAATAGAGACCTTACGTTTGAGTAAAGATCTTAGAATTTGACATGTTTGTCTAGAAATATATATTGCATGCAAACGGCATTGCAAAGGCCTACTACATCAGACCTTGTAGTTACTATGACTTAATTATATCCTCCCTTCATGAAGTTCTTCTGTCATTCGTTTCCAAAACATCTGTTACGCAGGATCTACACATATTGCCTTGTTACAGGAGACAACATCAGGATGAAGAAATTTCCACCTCGCGTTCCCTAGGCTGTGTACAGCTGCTGCTTGTGCCAAGGCATTGCACCCCCTCCCATAATGTTTGTCAGCTCTTCAGATTGCCACATATATTAGAGGGCTGTAGCAAAAAAAATAAATTATTATATGTAATGCAATGCAAATCATAATACTTTTACAAAGTTTTAAAAAAAAGTATCTTATCACCTATTTTCAGGTGTTATCATGCACACTGAGGGTTGCCAGAGGTCATAACTAAGAAGCATTCCATGTAACGCATATAACTACCAAGGAATTGCTCACAGACTACTGTCAGGGGCATTTGCCTAGTTGTACGTATATAAATCAAACGGCACCGTGGCTTAAAATGGACATGTTACCTTTGACAGAAGCAACCATCTGCCTGCTTGAGAAATACAGCAACACTAACTCTTAAACAAAAGTATTTGTTTGACACATCTTGCACTGTTCATTTTCTTTATAGTGTTTTTTTAGAGCTGTTCCTTTGATTATGGTTTTACTTCTAGTTCATCAAGTCCTCAAACTCGATTTACTTACAGGTGCTTCACCCACAAATGGACTATGTCAGATGAAAGTGTCATTAAGAGAATATTTTCATCTAGACGGTATAAATACAGAAATACACAGATCTTCGATTTTATATGAATGCCAACCAACACCAATGAAGACTGCTAACAAAGTCAATGTACTTGCCCACCATAACTCGGTCTTTCTCCCGTTTTCTTCAGATATTCACTGGTTCACGTCTTGCTAAATAACGACTTGACTCCTATCACCCAAAAGAAAGGACAAAAATAGAGCTGAACAGTATTTTACAGCATTAATGACCTCAATCTCCCTGCCCCAAGTAATGGCCAGTTCAAGCTTGCTCAGGGATTACCCTTTACCCCTCCAAGGTTGCCGGTTTACAAAGCAAAGAGATACTTAAGAAGTCCTAAAACTATTTGCCTACCAAGCATTAGCTCTTCTGAAATTAATAATCATGGAAAGTAAACCCCAGCCCACACTTGGGAAAAGCTGTGTAAAGATACAATTCTTTTTATGACAAACAACAAGAAAACCTGTCTGGAGATGGACTTGCTTCCCGGGTAGCAAGAAGAGGCAGAAAGCAGCAGCCAGCTGCCTGATGACTGGCGAGCTGCAGCTGCTGCACTCTGCTAATTAACTGCTGGGGGAGAAGCAGGAGGACACCCCGGGCAGTGGGGGCTTTCCGAAGGTGCTCCTCACACTGTAACCTGTCACTGGGGACCCGGGAGTCACCGGAGGAACCGGGGACCCTTTCCTTTGCTCAGGGTGTGCCTCCCCGTGAAGGACTTTTGGAAAAAAAAAAAAAAAAAAAAATGCTTTCAAAAAATGGAATTTTGGAATGGGCTGCTTTGTAAAAACATAACCAAACCAAAAAGAACTGTGAGCCATGCTATGAACTCTACACTACAGTTTGCATTTTTTAAATTCCTCGCAATGGATCTGGAATAAATCAGCAATGGGTCAAACCGGTTCAGAAAGTGTTTGAATAACTGCCCATGGAGTGTCCAGGGGTTCTCCTTCAGCTGAGTATTTTGACTGCCGCTGTTCAATTACCATCTGAGAAAGCAGGACTGCTGGGAAAGACAACACGACGTAAACCAACACTGGCTATAAAAGCACACAGTGCACCAATATTCACACTGCACAGCCCGGGCTTCGGAGGCGTTACCAAAAGCAGCTCCACATCGCGCCGCGCAACGACGCTCCTGGCCAGCAACGTTCAATGCAGCCAAAGGTAAGGGGTCTTCAAGAAATCGTGAGCGCCCGAAATACCTAATTCTATCTCTATAATAGAAACAGTAATTGACAAATCATTATTTTACATTTATAAAATATACGATGAGGAACATACCACATGCATTCTAGACTTTCTGTCTGCACTGGAAATCAACTGGGAAATTAGAAGGTATGGCGCAGAAACATCACTACGAATATACTGTATTACTGCTTTTGCAGCTGCAGCCCCAGAATTTGTTTCACAATAATTCAGTTACCCATGTTTAAATAACCAGCCAGCAGAAGAAAGGCTGATATATTTCATATGCATTCTCTTTGAGCAGGGGGGCCTTCACGTCTGGTCGAAAAATGTCAGGCTCATATGACACCACCGAAGTCAGGAGAGATGCCTAACCATAACTAAAAGCAGAATTTGGCCAACACAATTGGAAAATACCAGCAGAGTATATACAAATGCACACAGGCAACCTCATATAAGAGCAGAGCATGAGACAGATTGGAGTTTTTTAATCGCACCTTTTAAAAAACAGAATTTCATGTCCAAACCCTTCACTGCGCTCCTACGTGGTTCATTTATCCCGCTGCAACATAAACAGCCATACCAGAGCCTGTAGCAGGGGGGGAACTTCTTCGTTTTTTTCTCCCCCCCCTCCTTGAGGATTTAAATACAGTTTGAAGAGCTGAAGAACACATCTGGCCTGCCTTCCAAACTGACTTCAATAGATAAGGAATTTTAAGACTACCACAGTCAGCAAGCACGTACGTAAGCTATACACGAATATATTTATCTATATTTCAAAGAGAACTTTATTTTTCCCTTTTGTTTTCATAGTTTCCTCTAGCATATAGTCCAGAAGAAAAAACTAGATGTCTTTCCTGATTCAACAAAACCACCCTTTTACAATGAACGTCCTAACGATTTAGGTATTATTTCTTAGGAATCCTTACCCAAAGGAAAGCAGTCGGCTTCAGTACCAGCTTCTACAAGTTTTGCATCATCTCCGTAGATCATTCTATCAAACGCATCCTTCAGGAAGGAAGGATTTTAGCTTGCTTTCTGCATGCAGCGCCTGACTCCCAGCTGCCATTCGCCTCTTAAAGTTTCTTGCCTGTTCCTGGTACAGGTACACCTGGGGCTTCAATATTTTGCAAAAAACAGGGTGAAAATCGGTACGGGCAAAGCCATAACTGAACACAAAGATTTGAAGAGATATTGCTAAAAATACAAAATTCTGAACCAAGGGACAACGGCATTTTTAACAAAATTAAACAGATAAACTTTGCTGCAAATTAAAAACAATTCTCTTGTATCTGAGCCCATAATGACTATTCTGAATACAGATATTTACTGCTGCCAATAAAGAAATTTTTTGGTAACTTTTCTGTTATTGGGAAGAGCTTGAATACAATCCAGTCCAAAAAAATGCTGACTTTCCTAAATAGGGGCTGTGTTTTTGCAATAAAGAATACTGGTCAATATACAAGTGAAGGAAAACTGAACCAGATGTCAGTAATAGGACCACAGAACGTTGCATTTGCCCAGAATCGCTATTTTAAACACACGATGTTGGTCTACTGGTTTGTGGGATAATACATTCTTGGCAGCCAGAAGGAGTTTCGATATGTTAGAAGGTTATCCTTGAGCAAAAAAAAAAAAAAAAAAAAAAAAAAAGAAAAAAGGAAAAGAAAAAGAAGGAAAGAAGAAGAGAGGTAGAGAAAGGCCATTAATTCACCAGGCTCCCTATAGCAGAAAAAATTATGACTTACTCGGGAAAGCAGTTCAAAGAAAAGCCAGTCTCAAAACAGAAGGCTTGGTTTTTACATTAATTTTCATTTTCTGCTTTACTTCCTTACTACTAATACTTCATTGTACTTTGCTTTTTTTTTTTTTTTTAAAGGATTCTTCCCTCCATACACGCTCAATTTCTGGGCAATTTTCTGAGGAAAAACTGGTGAGCTTTCACCTTGCAGCTCGCGTGCCGCCAGAGCGATGGGTGGGGGAACCCCACCAGCGACCGCACACACAACCCAAACCCCACAAAAGCCAGCCCTGAAAACTTGTCGCGCTGGAAACCTTTGCTTACAGCAGGCTCCTGCTGCCATCGCTGGGATAACTGGAGGACGCTGTTCCCAGGATCAGGCCCTGCTGGCCCAGAATCGCTACAAGCAGCCCTGGAAGCCATATGGGCACAAATAACATTAACCCAGGTCCCTATCCATTGCCAAAGACGTACTTACCCATCTCTAAAACGCTTTGGAGTTCAGAGTCACAGGGATTTGGGATTGGGTTTTTTTTTGGGGGGGGTGTCCCTTTCTATTTAAGAAGTAGTTACATCTGCACGCCTTCTTAACATAGAAATACAACTTCAAGATGTACTTTGTATGTTTGGCGAACAATCACTTCCCTGTTTTACCACGTAGTAAATTTAAAAATCAACTCTGTTCATTGTTTTAACAAACCCTCCTCTGAAAGATAATTAAAACCACTTCCCAATATACAACCAAAGTTTTATTTTTATAGTCTATCTTCCATTATGGCATAATCCTTTCTTTTTTTTTTTTAAAACCAGTGAAATATACAAATCACGCAAGACAGAAATATGTACATTAAATGTACAGAACAGAGGAAAGGACATAGAAGATTTACATATCTGAATGACAAGTAAAATATTTTACATTAAATAGTGTTTTAATAGCTAGGATCATGAGATTCAGTTCTGCTCAGACAAAAGTCACTAAAAAGGAAGATGAGGTGATTCAGCAAATGAAAAGAAAAATGATCATGGTTTTTGTACAATAAAAACCAAAGTGACATATTCAATCAATTAGTGCTTTATTTATTTATCTTACTTTAAACGATATTCTTTGCAAACATCTGAAGATGAGGGGTAAATATGTCCTTGTACAATAAATTAAGAGCAATAAAGCGCCATTTAAGAAGCTGATAAATGATCAAGATGAACTTAATGATACAGCTTAAAGGCTCATGGAAAGTTAAGGCTTTAGTACAACTAGGCTAAAGTGAAAAGATTTTCCTCGCTTGGTATTCGCAAAACCGTTTTCTTTAACTTGTTGGATGGGACCGCGTTGGAAAGAGGCATCTGAACCAACGATGAAATCCTGTGTAACTACACGGCATTGGGGGAACGCGGATGGTTCAACAAATAATTTCCATTTGAAAAAACTGGAAAGTGAGGGCCAAATGCAGCACATTTTAGAGTTGGAAGGCGTCTCCTTTCAGCAAGAATCAAGAATGCCCTTAACGTGGGAGTGGAATAGAAGCGATCTCCAGACTAGTATCCGTTCAAGTGCAGCGTGCTGCCTCTACCAACTACCCAAGAAAGTCCTAAAGCTGGGAAGAGGCCTACTTCTTGGTGATTATCCTTAAAACTTTTGAACGATAAACGCTTTTAAAAAATAATTAAAAACAAATAAAAAACACCCAAAGGTTAGAATCAATCTAAAAACCTGAAGAGATCTGAAAAAGAAAACGGGGGATGAACTGCCCCTGTAATTTAGACGTTTTATTATTTCTTAACTCATTAAAATATATATGTACAAAAAGCTTTGAAATATCAGACACCAGCAGACCACAGTTCTCCCATATATATGTAACTGTTCAAGTATAGTCTGAACAGTTGAAGTGTATATCTGCAATATATTATCTAAAGCATGTGTATTAAAGACAGAGGATGATAAATTTGGTATTGCTGCAACATTTCATTGAACTATAATAGTTAGTTAATGTTATTAAAATATGAAACTACTGTCTCCTTGAGTGAAAGCGTTCCCAAAGTCTGCAAAAAAAATAAAAAAAAAAATCAGTCATTCCAAGAGTGGATATCTAATGATTTATTTTCTCACATAAAATTAGAGGAGTTATTTGTCAAGCTGCGTTTTGAAAGACAGCCAGCTATTACACCATTTTTAAGGCATTTTCAAATTTGGGGAATTCTATTTTCTACGGGCTTTCCGGGCTGGGAGACCGAAACCGTTTGCAAGCATCGCAGCTCCCCTCCGCCCGGCCACAGCGCTCCACACTCAGTAGCGGGGAAGTTCTGCTCTGTAAGATGAGACGCTCGAACGTCACGATTAGCTAATAAGGCCAAATTCTGCCTTGAAGAATATTATTCATTCATCAAAGCAGATTTTTTTCTTCTT